>JAJIBD010013091.1:0-24281 GCA_021461705.1 Cryptotis parvus | reverse complement strand
CAATTCTCATTAGCTGGGCACAGTGAAAAAATTAGCTTTTAGATGAATTCAATAAAATGGTGATTTTACATGATACACAATATTTTCATGAAATGGAGTTGGAATGACGCCTCACTTCCCCATATTTTATATCTAAGAGGAAGCCAAAGACGGCGCCCTTTAAAAATTCAATATGAAATTCTTCACAGTTATTCTTTCAGAGGCTCAAATTGTCTCAGAATTCTAATTTAGCCAGTCACAATGTCTTTCAGCTGCTCTGGTGACCTTTTGGGCCCATTACCATTTGTCCCTGAGGACTTTCCTCCTAGCAAAAGATTCTTCAGGCTCGCCTTGTGTTTTTCCTGCCTTGGGCCTGACATTCGCCATTTCTTCGTGAATATTTGGCTCCTTTTACAGCAGAGCAGCAATGAGAAACCCGAACCCTAAGTGTGCCCAGTGTATCAGGGGTGCCATTATTTGTGTTAGTGAAAAAGTGAAAAGAAATCCATGAATTATCTTTTTAATCACAAGTTTGTACACATTTTACCTATTCCATTCCATTTCTTTTCTTTTTTCTTTTTTTCTTGCTCTTTGGGTCACACCTAGCAATGCTCAGGGGTTACTCCTGGCTCTTCGCTCAGGAGCTACTCCTGGCGGTGCTTAGGGGGACCATATGGGATGTTGGGGATCGAACCCAGCTGCGTGCAAGGCAAACACCCTACCTGCTGGACCATCGCTCCGGCCCCCCTATTCCATTTCAATACCACCTCTGTTCCTTATTGTGTTTGCCCTCCCTACCTTCAGAACATTGAATGTTGATGTATTTATTCATTTGTTCTATTCTATAATAAAAACAATTTTCTTCAGAATCAGTGCACTTGTGCTATTGCCAATAATAACCAATTAAAACTAAGCTTATATCTCTTTGCAGTTCTGAGGCCTTACACTGCACACTGTGTCCAAATAATATTTTCATGGTGTGGCAAAACTTTAAAGATAGACTCAGTCTCACTCCCCTCCCTGTTCTTTCATAGTTTTTATTCATCACTTTCAGGTAATAGCTGCTTTTAGTTTCTTATTAGAGATTTGCTTGGTTGGGCGTGAACACACATTTCTCTTATTTGAACTAAAACAGTAAATTTCCAGAAGATTTCTAGTTATCTTGACTTTCAAATGAAAATTTGCTTATGAGAGGAAAATTTCGGTTTTCTTTTAAGGATGACAATTAACTTGAAAGGTCAAAAGCAGTGCTGAAAATTAAATCTGAGGGTTTGCAACAATAGTACAGTGGGTAGGGCATATGCCTTACACTCGGCTAACCGGAATTCAATCCCGCGCATCCCATATGGCCCCCTGAGTACTGCCAGGAATAATTTCTAAGTTCAGAGCCAGGAGTAACCCCTGAGTATCACTGGATGTGACCCAAAAACCAAATAATTAATTAATTAATTAATTAAAAAAGAACTGTTGCAGGATACCTAAAAGCCTAGGCCTCTGCATTTGCCCTGGATTGCCTCCTGCAGGTCACTTCATAGATAGGGGGGTAGTCTGAATGTGGCAGTCTTATCTGACCATGTATTCTGTACTGGCTGGTATAAATATTCTCTCATGCTACCACAATCATCGTGGGACTAGCTAGATCTTACCAGCATATCTGCCTGGCCACGTTGGATCTCTAAGTAATGAGACCAGAGATAAATGCTGTTTGCCTCCAAGCAAGCAAGCATGGCTCCCTGATAACTCAAAGGCAACTAAAATACAAAACTACCATGAAGTAGACGAGACTCTTGTGAAGGCTTGGAGAAATATTTAACTGGCATTAGTATTAGTCTTTGGTACAGAGACATGCCATCTCAGAAACCCCCTTCTCTACCCTATAAAGGCAATTCCAGGCAGATCTTGGCTCAAGACATTAGGTGAGGTGCTGGGAGAAATTACCTGAGGGCATTTGATCCTTCCTGCCAGGGGAAGTTACATTTAGCTTATAGCTTCTCCCAGCTATGCTAGGAGGCTTTGAATTAGCTCTGAGTCCTTGTAAACAGCCCGATGGTCTCCTGAAGTTGCTACATTTCTATAGAGCTGTTTTCCTGTTTTCATCTCTAGATAAAAACGAGTTTGGGCGGATTTCTAGCTATAAAATAAGCTGCAAGAAGAAAGAAGCTCTCTCTTTTTTCCCCTTTTTGCCATTTCGCTTCCCTTGGTGTTTTGCTTCTCTGTTGGGCCTCAACATCGTGGTGACAGCCATCTTGGCCTACACGTGACTGGGGCCTATCTGGGAACCCAGAGTCCAGAGGGTTTTCCCTGCTCTTGGATTGTATATTGGATCCTGTGATAGTAAAGCCCTTTTAAAACTGCATCGGATTCCTGAGTCTTCATCCATTCCCCTGCTGGCCGGAGGTAGAAGGGAACTCTGCTTCTCGGGGACCCCGGTGGCGCTCCCAAAGAACTACATTCTCTATCAATATACTTGATTTTATGAAACACAACAGGAAATTAATGACAGATGAGAACCTCTATCTTTTTTTAAACTGCCAATTAATTCATACAATTCTCCTAGTTTTCCTTTTTTCTCCCTTCCTTTCTTTTTACTATATGAATACCCGAACTTCCTTTCATGCCTGGGTTAAGAAACTTCTATTTGATGAGGCAAATACCAAATAAATGATGATAAAACACTGTAGAATGGAAAACTACCACTTTTCACCTGAGGTTGAATGATAATAGCAGTTAGGGTGATGAATAGTCTGTGTATTACCTTAGTATCCTCTTACCTAACTCTTCCTTTCCAAGTTCCTGAAGAAGTCAGGAAAATTCATTAAAAGAATGAAGTTAACTTCCTTTCCTTTCATTGACAGATATATTTCCATTACATGATGTGTTAGAGATAGAAGTACTGGGAATAAAGATTCCAGAGCAGAAGCTTTTCAACCAGCTGCAGATTTACAACCTAGGAATGTGGAAAGTCATGAGCTACAGTTCATGCTGATGCAAATGTCACCCCCTCCCCCGCCCTGCCCCCCCCACTACAGAGATGGGATTAGCAATTGTGATGATTCAGTCTTGGTTGCCAGCCCACAGCACTTGGACACATCTCTGCTTTATTTCCAGATATGCTGCAGACCATATACAATCTCATGACTGCAAAATCATTGTTACCTTGTGTGCATTAAGAAGGATACATTATAGAAATTGAGTTCAAGTTAGCTCTTTAGATACTAATATACTATGTATACAACTGTATTGTTCTCATTTAAAAAATTTGAAGAGACCATATTTCAGAGTCTACTCTGTGTATAACTAACTATAAGAGGTTCTGAACTTAAAAAAGATGAGCATCAATCCTATGTTCTCCACGCCCTTAACATACAAGTAGCATAGGATTTTCAAGCCTCTCATGGAAGTTAGAAATTCACTGTAGTCAAACTATTTGATAAATAATTTAATGGCATTTGTAAATGTCTATGAATAATAATTCTAGGGTCTGGGAAGTTAACGCAAATGGTAGAGCACATGCCTACTATTCACAAGACCCTGAGTTTGATCCCAATCCACACCAGATGTGGTTCTGGTGGCAGCGACACCCTCCACCACAGCACTGAGTCCTAGTGGCAGTGCGTTGCTGCATCTAGCTCTGGGCCTCCACCCATACCACTGGGCTGAGTACTCCCTGGCCTGACTACAATACCCTAAATCCTGCTGGGGGTGGCCACCTATTAAGACTGAAAGAGTGAGTCTAAGGTTTGGGAACTATTAAATCAGTCTTTACAAAAATTGGAGGGGGTGGACAAAAATAAACTCTAAATGTAGGTGTACTGGCATTAAAATCATTCAGCCTTAAAGATGATTATCACATTTCTAATTGAAGACAAGGAAGAATGAGGATTCTAAATTGCCCTTTCTTATCTTTAGATTGACTTTATCTTTCAATAGCTGTAAGCAGATATTTTTCACACTTGTTAATTTGTATGTTCTTTTGAGGAGTAAATGGGGTATATTTAGAGAGGAAAGCAATGAACTCAGGGCCCAATTCATAGTTTGTCCTCAATGAAAAATATGAACATAGTTTGAGTTGAAGATTTTCTTAATCAGATTCACATATACATTAGTTTTAAAAATAATAGATAAATCCTGCACCTCCTGCTACTGCCTTTTTAAATACGCTGGTTCTGCTTGTGTGACGCTAAACTGCTGACACACTCCCACCCCAGGAACTGGGTCTCAGGTGCCTTAAATGGAGCTCACCCAGGGCGATAATGTCACGAATACAAGAAAAATAAATACATTCGGACAACCTAACTAAAAGTACAGTTGTGTCCTTATCTGTAGTTCAGGCACAATTTATCTGCTCTATCATTTCCAAATAAATTAGTTTCTGTCCATTCTTTTCTACCTCCCACATAGAGTGTTCTTTGCTTAGTTTGCCAGTGTTTTTTCTGAATAAAAGAACATGCTATCTCTTGGGAAATCTTTGGCAATTATTTTAATTTCTAGTGATGAGATAGAGGAAAAAAGAATAACACCCATTCTTAATTTCACTCACTTGAATAAGAATTAATTTGGAAGTAGTGTATGTTTTTTTCACTAAGCATGTGAGGAGCTTAATTAAAGTGAAGCCCTAAGAGTACACACAGCCTACTTAGAGAAGGGCTCTTTTAAAATTAATTTTTATTATCAATTGTATAACTGAGTTGTGAATATATTCTCTTTATTAGAAATACACAATATGGAATAATGGAAAGATCATAATCCTTACCAGTTCTCCCAATTCCAGTCTATTATTAAGGGATAACACAGTATTTTATTAGCTTTGTGTGTATCTTTTAAGATATTTATCATTCTCTTTTTTTCATTATTAAGTTCATACCCAGTATGATACTCGGGTCATTCCTATAAGTTCCAGGAAACCATATAAAATATGCATGGTCCCATCTTTATTCTTGCATGTATATGGTCATATAAAATGCTCAGTGTTTTTCTTTGCTTTTTGTATCACAATATTAAAGTTATATAACAATACAAAGCTATATCATAACATATGTTTAACAATTTTTTTTCAAATGTTGTCATTAATAATTGCTTTTTCACCTTGCTTTTTTTTTTTTTATATTTCATTATACCACCATAAGATATACAATTACAAAGATGTTCATGTTTGGGTTTCGGTTTTCCAGCACTTACCCCTCCACCAGAGCCCATTTTCCACCATGTCCCCAATTCTCTCCCTCCTCCCCTAGCCTGCCTTCACCTTGCTTTCTTTAGTCAGAATTTAATTAAGACATATTGCACCACATCTTTCGACAAAGGACACTGAACATTAAGAAAGAGGTCCACCCCAGTCTCTACAATCTAGTGCAGTTACTCTTCTTCTTGTGTGTACTCTGCTAGCATTATTGCAAATACCAAGATGTGGTCTTAGAGACTGCAATTTTAGCACAGAGCTTATACAAGAAGGTGAATGAATTTTTATTCAGCGATATGTCTTTTTCATTGTGGAACTGTCCACCAGGGGATTCCCATGTCCAACGTTTCGATTCAGTCTTCTGGAACTATGAGTTCCCATGAATGGTCTTGGTGGACATGATGAACTCAGATAGTCTCTCACCCTGTTCATTCCATTCTAGGCCATGGGTACTGATGTGGAGTTCTTCAGACGATCTTCTCGGTCCTATCTTGGCATTAATATCACTGACTTTGATCTTGTAGAAGGTGTGATCTTTTTATAGAACTCCTCCAGTTCCATGTAGAATTTCTCAGTTTCTTCTTCCTTGTATGTGGATGTTGGTTCATAGACAACTAATCATCAGAGAGATGCAAATCAAAACAACAATGAGATACCACTTTACACCAGAGAGACTGGCACATATTCAAAAGCAAGAACAACAAGTGCTGGCGTGGATGTGGGGAAAAGGGGACACTCATCCATTGTTGGTGGGAATGCCGGCTGGTACAGCCTTTCTGGAAAACAATATGGACATTCCTCCAAAGACTAGAAATTGAACTCCCATTTGACCCAGCCATACCACTCCTGGGAATCTACACTGGGAAACCAAAAATACGCAGTGGAAACACCATCCCTACTTTTATGTTCATAGCAGCATTATTCACAATAGCCAGAATCTGGAAGCAACCAGAGTGCCCGAAAATCGATGACTGGATAAAGAAGCTTTGGTACATCTACACAATGGAATACTATGCAGCTATTAGGGAAAATGAAGTTAAAAATTTGCCTATAAATGGATGGACATGGGGAAGATTATGTTGAGCGAAATTAGCCAGAAGGAGAGAGACAGACACAGAATGACTGCATTTATCTGCATAACATAAATATATATGTACATAATAAGATACCAATATCCAAGGTCAAGTGAAACATATATCAGGAGGTCTTGTCAAAGGTGGAAATTATCACAAACGTGTGGGAGTCAGAGGCTAGGTAAGACAGAAAATGGAACAGTGTGCTAACAATTGTCGAGGGTACTAATGCCAACCTAGAACTGAGCATTAAATAGAGGCAAAAGGATACACATAACAACCCTTTAATGTATGTTCTGTAATGCATAGTCTGGAGGGGAAGGAAAAGAGAGAGAGAGAGAAAGGGAAAGAAATAAAGAACCTGCCATGGAGCAGGGCTGGGGAGTGGGGAGGGAACCGGGGACGTTGGTGGAGGGAGATGGGCACCAGTGGCGGGATGGGTGCTGGAACACTGTTTGACCAAAACCCAAATATGAACTTTTAATTGTATGCCTTTGTAATTGTAAAAATAAAAAAATTAAGTTCAGGAAAAAAAAGATACATATGATAACCTCTAAATGTATGTATTGTAATCCACAACGTGTAAGAGAAGGAAGAGAGAAAGAGAGAGAAAGAGAAAGAGAGAAAAGAGATAAAGAACCTGCCATAAAGGCAGACTAGGGAGGGGGAATCGGGGGACATTGGTGGTGGGAAATGGGCACTGGTGGAGTGATGGCTGCTGGAACACTGTATGACTGAAACCCAAACATGAACATCTTTGTAATTGTATATCTCATGGTGGTATAATAAAATATTTAAAATATAAAAAAAAAATGCTGGCAGTGGGCCACATCTCTTCAAGTGTAATCGTCCTATCTGGTTTGTTAGGCATTCAAATGAATCAATGTTCACGGCCATGTTCATGTTGACAAGAACAGACACCACCAACGCCTCTTTCATTGCATGTTCTGAGGAACAGTTCTTCTCAGGTGTCAAAAGCGGCGTGATGCAATTGACTCCTCCTCGTGTCTCAGTCAGACCAATGATGTCATACTCGATCTTTTTGCGCTTGCACCATCAGGTCCTCGATATATGCTTCCAGTTGCCAGAGTATGTGCATTGAAAGTATAGTCATTTTAGTCCTTCTTCATTTTGGCAGCTTAGTATGGCCCTGACATTTTATCAGGCCCTCTCGTTGTTCGTCCTTCTTAGTGCTGCCATATTCATTGTCTGTATCACTCTCTTCCCATTGTTCATCCATTTGCTCGAGTGGGCACTAGTAACATCTCCGTTAGTCCTGTCACAAGCAAGTGCAACCCAAGGGCATCTACTTGCTCAGGGACAGGAGGAGCCCAAAACCATTCTTCAGGCTATGGAACTGAGGTTGATAATAATTACTAGTCTTTAGCATAGAAAGTAAATAAAACACGGGTAACTTGCCAGGCTTACCGTGTAGATGGTATAGTCTCAGTAGAAGGCTCTCAACCAGAGCATTTACTGATGAAACTTAAAGGGGAAAGATCAGGTTTTCTCTTGGGTGGAACTCTGAGGAACTATGGAGACTGGATGTTGAGAATGACTAACTGCAAGATGTGTGGTTTGCTCTGGCTTCTTGCTAGACTTACTGGTAACAGTCAAAACATGTCTAGAACTGTTTACTATGTATAAATGTAAAAGAACTTGGGAAGAACCTTATGCTAAATATAGTATCCTATAAAAATATTGTGCTGCCGCTTTGGCAGCCGCGCCAAGGAACCTGTGGGTCTGGCGTGGGTGGGCCCCTCTCTTCCAGGGCAACTGGCATGGAGGCAGAGGAAAAGGGCAGGGCCCAAAACTCCACTCCGAGTCCGGCCAGCATGGTCTCTCCCCCGCTCATGAGAGCAAACCTTGGAGCAATGTTGGACTCCGCCAGGGGATGGCTGAGCCCCTTACCGGGAGGTCAGCTCCATGAGTTGCTTCCACATGGGGCCGGCCAAGCAGCGCAGCTGTGGGTCTGATGTGGATGGGTCTGGATCTCTTCCCGGGGTTGCAAATTAGCTGAGTCTAGCGTGGGTGGGTCTCTCTCTCTTCAGGGCAACTGGCATGGAGGCAGAGGAAAGGGCAGGGGCCCAAAACTCCACTCCGAGTCCGGCCAGCATGGTCTCTCTCCCACTCATGAGAGCAAACCCTTGGAGCAATGTTGGACTCAGCCAGGGAATGGCCGAGCCCCTTACCGGGAGGTCAGCTCCATGGGTTGCTTCCACATGGGGTGGGCGAGCAGCACAACTGTGGGTCTGAAGCTGCCATATTAAGGGATGTTTTTGGCTCAGGCAGGTGAACATTTTTGATTACTGGTTTTGGCATATTGAATACGCATTGGACAGCTTGCCAGGCTCTGCTGTGCAGGCGGTATACTCTTAGTAGCTTGCTGGGCTAAGCACTGCTAGAAATAATTCTTGAGTGCAGAGCCAGGGGTAACCCCTGAGCATCGCTGAGTGTGATATTGCTCTCTGCCCTGATAAGCAGGACATACCCTTCAGCTGCTCCACGTAGCCGGAGGACCTATGGCCTGTGCCCCGGTCATCCCAATGGCAGTCCTTGATGAGTGCAGTGAACATGCTGGCAGTAAAGATGGTAAAGAGAGATGACTACCTGGTGTCCGTAATCATGTCTCCTGCGGGCCAGGTTTGAGGCCCAGCCAGAGTCGCCCAGGAACGGGGGCCACAAGCCGAGGGGCTCCACAGCCTTGCCGTGCTGCCGGCATGGCCAGTCCCGGGCCGCCCTGTGGTCCCCCTGCCTCTCTTGGTTGCGCTCCTAGGCGCTTATTGTCCAAACAGCCCCTGCGAGCTAGGCTGCCCAACCGACGCCCGCCACGGCTGTTCCTGCCACTCCCAACGCTTACATGGGACCCGAAGTCGGGCTCTGCTCACTGCCTAGCTCCCACCTCTGCCATCTCTGCCGCCTAGCCGCTTCTTGTGCCGCTGCAGCCACCTCAGGCCGCTGCCATCTTGGCAAAAAAAATACCACCATCTTGGCAAAAAAAAAAAATACTAAGATATGTCTCAGTAAAATTCTCTATGAGAGGGGAGAGAGAGAGAGAGAGGAAAAATCATCTGTCAGTGGCAGGCTGTGAGAGGGGAGAGGGAATCTGGGGACATTGGTGGTGGGAAATGTGCACTGGTGCAGGGATGGGTGTTAGAACATTGTATGATGGAAACCTCCTCCTGCCCCTCAAGGGGCTCCTGTCCCTCAAGGTGTTGCAGGTGTGGCTGCAGTGCCCAGCTGCGTTGGCAGGTGGCAGATAGGAGACAGGCTTGTCTACACCCAGAGCTCTGCCCCGTGTCCTGGATTGTTGATGGTCTGACATAGAAAAGACAGGCCCCTGGGATGAATCCAGAGTCACGGCAGTGCCTGGCAAGCTACCCGTGGTGTACTGCCAAAAGCAGTAACAATAATGGGCCTCATTCCCAATGAATGGAGACGTTACTGGAGCCCACTCAAGCAAATCGGTGAACAATGGGAAGACATGTGATACAAGTGATGACTGAAACCTGAGCATGAACAACTTTATAATGTGTATCTCATGGTCACAGAACAGTTAAAGCACTTGTCCTGACAATGCCAAGTAGAGTTCCAGCTCCCACCACATGGTACCTGAGCACTGCCAGGAATGCTCCCTGAGCAGAGCCATGAAAGAGCCCCAAATACCAGCTGGTGTGGCCCCAAAATCAAAAATAATAATGACAAATAAGCAAAATATATAAGATCACTTATGACTTGTCACTTGTCTTCCTGTTGTTAATCGATTTGATGGAGAAGGTACCAGTAGCTTCTCCATTCGCTGGGAATGAGTTCCACTATTGTTACTGTTTTTGGCGTATCCAATACACCATGGGTAGCTTGATAGGCTCTGCTGTGACTCTGGGTTGATCCTAGGGGGCCCAGTCTTTTTCTATGTCAGACCATCAACCATCTAGGGGCCCACGGGGCGAGAGCCCTGGGTGTAGACAAGCCTGTCTCCTGTCTGCCACCTGCTGATGCAGCCAGGCACCACGGCCACACCTGCAATACCGTAAGGGGCAGGATGATATGATAATGACATGAAAGATAGTAGCAGTCCTATTATAAAAATTATAAGGTACAACATTAATTTTGATGACAATGTAACAATAACACACAAAGAGAAGAAAGAAATGGGATTAATATGGTTCTTTAGATACTCAGAAGAGGAAAATGTGCTCTGCCACACTCTATGAGGCCGATAGATCCCCTGGCTGACATAGAACATCCAATACAAATAAAGTGTTAACATTTTATTGAAAATGTGTAAAATTCCTTACCAAGCTAAGAGTAAATACCTTTCTCAATCTAGTAGAAGACAACCTTACATACCATGAGTGGGGTGCCACACTCAATGCCAACCTAGTAGAGGACAACCATACATACCATGAGTGAGTGCAATACTCAATGCCACGTGCTGGTAACTTTGTCTTGTCTTTTAATAAAGCTCCTTTAGCGCTTTTTGCAAAATGGTTTCAATGTTATAAATTCCCTAAACTGTTGCCCTATTCTTAGAGCTCTGTATTATTCCTTCAAAGAGTCATGATAAATTAGTTAAGTATCTCACTAAGATGTTGATCCATTGCATTTTGGTATAGTATTCTTCTGTTCCATTGGGTGCATAGAATGCTGTTACTCTTTCGGCTTACCTTTATAAGTGCCATTTTTTATCTTGCTGCTTTCAACAATCTTTCTCAGTCTTTGTTTTTGTCATTGTAAGCATACTGTGTCATGGAGTTTTCCTAATTTAGTCTAATTTTTTCTGGGGCTCTATGGGCCTCTTGTACTTGGTTGCCTGTCTTCCTCAACTTTCAGGAAATTATCATCTGTTCAGGTATTTGGGGTTCCCAACAGTATCAGGGCCCATCAGGTTCCCTAGCCACTCAGGGCCAACAACCATCCCATCTTGACTGATGAACAAAGAACCACGAACCCAGTTTAGAAAGTCCAAAAGCTTTATATTTTCCAAATTCACTTCACACCAACTGCTACACATACTGTCACATCACACCTGCAGACAGATTCACACACACAACTTCCAGACTGCAAGAGAAAAAACCCTCTGCAGACTGGGGCCAGGGGTATAACCAAAGGTGTATGTGTATTCCTCTTTTTAATCCTAGGATAGTAAACAATCATTTCTAGAATCTATGTATTTCTCTTATATAAACACAGTCAGAGGGACAGACATATATAACTATACCCAAGATTAAATATATGGGGTAATCTTTCTTTTCATTTTTTTTTTTTGCTTTTTGGGTCACACCCAGAAATGCTCAGGGGTTACTCCTGATGGTTTGCTCAGGAATTACTCCTGACAGTCCTCAGGGGACCATATGGGATGGTGGGGATCAAACCCAGGTTGGCTGAGTTCAAGGCAAACACCCTACCCACTGGACTATCTTTTCTGGCCCCGTAGGGTAGTCTTTCATGGGGAGATCATGTCATGTGATCCAAATTATGCTTCCCCTGTCAGATTGATCTTTTCATCCCCTTCAGGGGCCCTGTTTCCAACAACAAATAGTCTTGCTTTGTTCCAAGGCAAGTCTTAAGTGCTCTGCTCCTCTGCAAGGCCATTCATGGCTTATCAGAACAAAGCTGATTGGCCTTGCTCTAATCTTTGAGTCAGGAAGAAGTCAGCAGGATTTCTTCTAAAAGTTGTCCCATTTTTTTAGCCAGTGTGGACTCTTTATCTTTTGTAGAGGGCATCCCTTATGGTTAAGATCAGTCTAAATGGTTCTGAGGTTTATAATTGAAAAATATGATAGAAACCCAGAAATAAATAACTTAGAGTTAAAATAACTTGCCACTGAGCTGCCCTACCATCTTTTTTGTGTTTATAGAAAAAAAAATCTCTTGGCCTAAACATATGCAAAAGGCTTACAGGAAGGAGAAAACAATCACTCATCAGAAATACAAAAATCCAGGGCTAACAAGTAGGGTGTGATCTAACAATTATCTATGACTTTTTTTAACTATTGGATCTTCATCAAATTTGCCTTTTGTTCCTGAGGAACTTTGATGATACTTATATTGTTCCTCTTGAATTCATCCCATAGTTCTTTGGTGTGCTTTTCGTTTCCTTTCAGACTTCCCCCATTTTCTGTTTTAATCTGAGATGAAGCTACTTCCTTCATTACATATGAACCTCCTTTATCTTTTCCTCAGCTGCAGTTATTCTGCTGCTCAGAGCTTCTGTTGAGATTTTTAGTACAATCTACTATTCCTTTTCATGGTCCCATTTCTGATTTTAGTACTGTTTTAAAATTTCTGCTTCATACTTTCTTGTGTTTTACTACCTGTGCCATTGTTTCGTTGAGCTCACTGAAAATCCACAGCATGGTCACTCTCTGAGGATTTATGGAGCCTTTTGTGGTTCAGTCTTTATGTTATTGTTTCACTCACTAAATTTTATGGTATTGTAAAATACATTTTTTTTTTAATGTACAAGCCTTCCCCATTGGGTTTTCATTGTAACTTCTATGCTGAGGGTAAATCTTTGTACTTAGCCATGCTGGGACACTGAGGGAGTAGGTTGAGGATACACATTTCCTTCCTTCACTATCACTATCACTATCACTATCACTATCACTATCACTATCACAACTATCACTATCACTATCACTATCTTCCCGTTAATCATCTATTTGCTAGAGCGGGCACCATAATATCTCCATATGTCCTGTCTCATGCTAGGAGAACCAAAGGCATCCACTTATTCCAGGAACATCAAGTCCTCAAACCATTATATTAGGTCACGGGAATGACCTAATATAAATGTTACTGGTATTTGCATATCAAATACTACACGAGCAGCTTGCCAGGCTTGCCGTGGAGGTGGCATACATGAGCGGCGTATGTTAATTTCCTTTCTTGCCAATCTTAATCCAGTGGCAGGAAGTATAACTATCAGCATTGTAAAATTTGATTAATAGAGCTGTTGCACCGCTGCATATATGTCCGTCTGATTCAGGAAGCATGTTGCTGGGCCGCTTAATATGGCATAAGTGGGGCCGGAGCAATAGCCCAGTGGGTAGGGTGTTTGCCTTGCCCGGGCCGGCCCTTGCTGGCCCCGGGTTTGATCCCCAGCATCCCATATGGTCCCCAAGCACCGCCAGGAGTAATTCCTGAGTGCAGAGCCAGGAGAAACCCCTGAGCATTACCGGGTGTGACCCAAAAAGAAAAAAAAATGGCATAAGTCAGTCATGGAAGCTGCTACGAGGCAGAAGAGAGATGCGTTCTCCTCTGTTCTGAAAAGAGTCCAAATATGTCAGCCAGAAGATTAATTTATTAATTTTACCTAAAAGGGGGGAAGCAGGCAGAGAATCCTCCTTTTTCAATGGTATATTTTTCAATTTCTTTCTTTTCTATGTATTTAGAAAAGCATAGAGTCCTGTGCATTGATTTTGTACACTTTACAGTACAAAGTCTATTGTTTGTAGGAACTCTTGTGTGGGGCCTTTCAGATTTTCTAAATATAATATCATGTCATCTACATATAGTGGGAGTTTTACACTTGATGCCAGCACCCATCACTCCACCAGTGCCCCATTTCCACCACCAATGTACCCCACCCCCTCCTGCCCACCCCCATGCTGCCTTAATAGCAGGTACCCCAGTTTCCTCTCTTTCTCTCTCTGTCTCTCTCTCTGTCTCTGCATCTCTCTCCCTCTTCTTTTTACACATTGTGGCTAGCCCTGCAGATTAAATTTAGAGTTTATCACTTAAGTCTCTGTGTCAATGGTGAGTTTTA
This sequence comes from Cryptotis parvus, assembly GCA_021461705.1. Taxonomy (NCBI): domain Eukaryota; kingdom Metazoa; phylum Chordata; class Mammalia; order Eulipotyphla; family Soricidae; genus Cryptotis; species Cryptotis parvus. Next base: position 10,279 of record JAJIBD010013091.1, on the reverse strand, counting down.
ATCTGCCATTACCATTTCCCACATTTAGTAAAACACTGGTATCTATTTATGTCCTATTAACGCATGCAGTCATTCTATACCTGTCCTTTTCTTTCTGACTAATTTCACTCAGCATGATAGTCTCCATGTCCATCCATTTACAGGTAAATTTCATAATTTCATCTTTTCTGACAGCCGCATATTATTCCATAGTGTAGATGAACTACAGTTTCTTTAGCCAGTCCTCTGTTCTCGGGCATTTAGGTTGATTCCAGATTCTAGCTATAGTGAATAGCGCAGAGATGAATAAAGAAGTACAGATAGTGTTTCTGCTATGTGTTTTTCGGTCTCTCGGGTATATTCCCAGGAGTGCTATTGCTGGATCAAATGGGAGCTCAATATCTAATTTTTGGAGGAATGCCCATATTGTTTTCCAAAAGGGCTGGACCAGTCGGCACTCCCACCAACAGTGAATGAGAGTCCCTTTTTCCGCACATCCACGCCAGCACCGGTTGTTCTTGCTGTTTAGGATGTGTGCCAGTCTCTGTGGTGTGAGATGGTACCTCATTGTTGTTTTGATTTACATCTCACTGACGATTAAAGATGAAGAACACTTTTTCATATGCCTTTTGGCCATTCGAATTTCTTCTTTTTGAAAGCTTCTGTTCATTTCTTCTCCCCATTTTTTGATGGGGTTGGCTGTTTTTTTTCTTGTGGAGTGCTACCAGTGCCTGATATATCCTGGATATTAACCCCTTGCCAGATGGGTATTGGGTGAATATCCTTTCCCACTCTGTGGATTGTCTTTGTAGCTTGGTCACCGTTTCTTTTGAGGTGCAGAAGCTATTTAATTTTATATAATCCCATTTGTTTATCTTTGCTTCCATTTGCTTGGTCAGTGGTGTGTCATCTTTAAAGATACTTTTCATTTCAATGTCGTAGAGCGTTTCTCCTATGTTTTCTTTGATGTACCTTATAGATTCATGTCTGATGTTGAGATCTAGAATCCATTTTGATCTGACTTTTGTGCATGGCGTTAGAAGGAGGTCTAAGTTCATTTTTTACACGTAGCTGCTCAGTTTTCCCAGCACCATTTGTTGAAGAGGCTTTCTTTGCTCCACTTAATATTTTTTTGCTCCTTTATCGAAGATTAAGTGGTTGTATATTTGAGAATGTGTTTCAGGATACTCAGTTCTATTCCATAGGTCTACAGGTCTGTCTCTATACCAATACCACACTGTCTTAATAACAACTGCTCTGTAGTAGAGCTTGAGGTTGGGGAAAGTGATACCTCCCATTTTCTTTTTCCCAAGGATTGCTTTTAGCTATTCGTGGGGTTTTATTATTCCATACAAATTTCAGGAGTGTTTGTTCAATTTCTTTGAAGAACATCATGGGTATCTTTATAGGGACCGCATTGAATCTGTATAAAGCTCTAGGGAGTATTACCATTTTGATAATGTTAATCCTTCCAATCCATGAGAAGGGAATGTGTCTTCATTTCCTCAGGTCTTCTTTTATTTCCTGAAGTAACATTTTGTAGTTTTCTTTGTAGAGATCCTTTACATTCTTTGTCAAACGGATTCCTAGGTATTTGATTTTCTGCGGCGCAATTGTGAATGGGATAGTTTCTTTAATGTCCCTTTCTTCACTTTTGCGTTTGCATATAGGAAGGCCATTGACTTTTGGGTATTGATTTTGTACCTTGCTACTCTGCTATAGGAATGTATTATTTCTAGGAGCCTCTTGGTAGAGAGTTTCGGGTTTTCCAGGTATAATATCATGTCATCTGCAAATAGTGATAACTTGGCTTCTTCCCTTCCTATCTGGATGCCCTTAATGTCTTTTTCTTCCCTGATTGCTATGGCAAGTACTTCCAGTACTATATTGAATAGAAGTGGTGAGAGTGGGCAGCCTTGTCTTGTCCCTGATCTTAAGGGGGAAGGCTTTCAGGTTTTCCCCATTGAGAATGATGCTCGCTGTGGGCTTGTAGTAGATGGCCTGGATTATCTTGAGGAAGGTTCCTTCAATCCCCATTTTACGGAGAGCTTTCATCATGAACGGGTGTTGAATCTTGTCAAATGCCTTCTCTGCATCTATTGATATGATCATATGGTTTTTATTTTTCTTTTTGTTGATATGGTGTATTATGCTGATTGACTTGCGGATGTTGAACCATCCTTGCATTCCCGGGATGAATCCCACTTGGTCGTGGTATATAATCTTTTTGATGACTCTTTGGATTCTATTTGCTAGTATTTTGTTGACGATCTTAGCGTCTGTATTTATCAGGGAGATTGGTCTGTAGTTTTCCCTTTTTTTGTGGCATATTTGTCTGCTTTGGGTATCAGGGTGATATGTGCCTCGTAAAAGCTATTTGGGAGTGTTTCTGTTTCTTCAATTTGTTGGAAGAGCTTAAAAAGAATTGGGAGTAGGTCCTCTTTAAAGGTTTTGTAGAATTCACTGGTGAATCCATCTGGACCTGGGCTTTTGTGTTTGGGGAGACTTTTGATTACCGATTCTATTTCCTCGGTGGAGATAGGTTTGTTGAGGTATTCCAAATCTTCTTGTTGCAGACTTGGGAAGCTATAGGAATTCAGGAATTTGTCCATTTCTTCTAGGTTCTCTTGTTTTGTGGCCTACAGGCTCTCATAGTAATCTCTGATGATCTTTTGAATTTCTGTGGTTTCTGTTGTGATGTCCCCATTTACATTTCTGATTCTATTTATTTGGGTTCTCTCTTTTCCTTTTCTTACAAGTCTTGCAAGTGGTTTGTCAATCTTGTTTATTTTTTCAAAGAACCAGCTTTTGGTTTCGTTGATCTTCTGGATTTTTTTTTCACATTTCATCTCATTGATTTCTGCTCTAAATTTTATTATTTCTTTCGTTCTGCTTGGGTTTGGCTCCTTTTGTTGATCACTCTCTAAGATCTTAAGTTGTGACGTCAGACTGTTTATGATGGACTTTTTTTCTTTTCTGATGAATGCTTGAAGAGCTATGAACTTGCCTCTTAATACTGCTTTCGCTGTATCCCACAAGTTCTGGTAATTCGTGTCTTCAGGCTCATTTGTTTACAGGAATCTTTGGATTTCCTCTTTGATTTCTTTTATGACTTGCTGGTTGTTCAGCAGTGAGCTGTTTAGTTTCCAGGTACTTGGTATTGGTCTCTGTTTTTGTCTACAATTAACTTCTATTTTCAGTGCATCATGGTCTGCAAAAATAGTTGTCACAATTTCTATCTTCTTGACTTTATGGAGGTATGATTTATGGCTCAGATGTGGTCTATTTAGGAGTATGTTCCATGTGCACTGGAGAAGAAAGTGTATTCAGCTTTTTGGGGATGAAATGCCCTGTATATGTCTACCAGCCCTCTTTCTTCCATCTCTTCTTTTAGGGCCAGTATTTCCTTGGTAAGTTTCAATCTTGTTGATCTACCCAGGGTTGGTAGAGCAGTGTTGAAGTCTCAAACTACAATTGTGTTGCTGTCAATGTCTTCTTTGAAGTCATTGAAGTAGTTGTTTTAGGTATTTGAAGTTTTAGGTATTTGAAGTCATTTGAAGTAGTTGTTTTAGGTATATTGCTGGCCCCGTTTGGGTGCATATATGTTTAATAGAGTGATTTCTTCCTGATATATGCATCCCTTGACTATTAAGAAGTGACCTTCACTGTCCCTTCTGACCTTCTTTAGCCTGAAGTCTATGTTGTCGGATACCAGTATGGCTACTCCAGTCTTTTTGGATTGGTTGTTTGAATGAAGGATTGTTTTCCAGCCTTTTATTTTGAGCCTGTCTTTGCTCCGATTGTTCAGGTATGTTTCTTGAAGGCAGCAGAATGTCGGATTCAATTTTTTGATCCATTGTGCCACTGTGTGTCTCTTAACTGGTGCATTTAGACCATTGACATTGAGAGAGATTATTGTCATGGGATTTTGTGCCATCTTTCTGAATAGGTTGGTTGTTCTTTTGGGTTATGTCTTGTCTTATAGTAGATCTTTCAGTCCTTCTTTTTAAGGTTGGTTTTGATTTTACAAAGTTCCTAAGCTGTTGTTTATACAAGAAGTTGTATATCTCTCCTTCAAATCTGAGTGAGAATTTAGCCGAATAAAGAATTCTTGCTGAGGCACTCATTTCATTAAGTTTTGTTACTATATCCCACCACTGTCTTCGGGCTTGGAGGGTGTCTTCTGAGAAGTCTGCTGAAAGTCAAATGGATGTTCCTTTGTATACAATTTCCTTCTTTGATCTTGCTGCCTGAAGAATTATGTCTCTATCTATGGCATCCATTACTTTGACTAGGATGAGTCTTGGGGTCTTTCTATTGGGGTCTCTTCTTGCTGGTATGCGTCGGGCTTCTTGGATCTGGATGCCTTCGTTCTTTAACTCGGGGAACTTTTCAGCCAGGATGTTTTTAACTGTTTTAATTTCCTTGGGGTTACTTTCCTGTCCCTCTGGGACTCCGATGATTCTTACATTGTTCCGCCTGGCTTGATCCCATTGTTCTCTGTTCCGTTGCTGATCCATTTTCCGGTCTTTTTCCATCTTATGTAGATCTCTGAGTGCTTTCTGCAGCTCATCTTCAGTCTCACTGATTCTCTCTTCCGCTGCTGTCATCCTACTGTTGATAGCCCCTATTGTGTTTTTCATTTCGTCTACTGAGTTTTTAAGCGATGATATTTCTATTTGCATGGTTCTCATTTCTGCTCTCATTTCCTCCCGTAGTTTATTGACTGCCCTTTCAACTGCTTCGTTTATGTTCTCCTGTATTTTATTGGACATCTGCTCCATTTTTTCATTGAGCTCCTTAAACATCCTACCAATTTCTTCTCTAATTTCATTGTCAGAGTGATCATGCACATCTGTATTCTTTTTTGAGTCTTCAGGATCGATTCCTTCATCTGTTCTTCTAGCTGGGGATCTGCATTGTTTCCCCATGGTGTTGTGGTGTTCACGGATAGATTCCTCTAGTGTACTGTTTCTTTTTTCTTGAGGGTATTACCTTCCCTTGGTGTTGAATTTCCTAGTTTTTGTATTAATAAGCGGCCGCCCGGCACCTGCCCACCCCAGGTAGGTTACCTGAGGCGGAGTCAGGCCTGTGTGAGAGTTCAAAATGACCGTTTACTTCCTCTTTTCGCTTGGACTTCTGGGGGGTGGTAGTTCCACCTTCTGCCGAGACCTGGGGCTCTACCACGACCCCAGGCAGCCGCCCGGCCAGCTGCACACCCCAAGGAGGTTACCTGAGGCGCAGTCAGGCAGGTGTGAGAGTTCAAAATGACCGTTTACTTCCGCTTCCGCTTGGACTTCTGGGGGTTGTAGTTCCACCTTCTGCTGAGACCTGGGGGCTCTAGCATGACCCCAGGCGCCCGCAAAGAGCCAAGGGAAGCTGAAAAGGCAAAAGGGGATAAAAAGAGAGAGAACTTCTTTCTTCTTGCAGCTTATTTTATAGCCAGAAATCTGCCCAAACTCCCCAGCCCAGCCCATACAGGGCTGGGCTATCTAGAGATGAAAATTCAAAGCCTCCAGCAGAGCTGGGAGGAGCTGCAAGCCAAATGTGAACTTCTCTTGGCAGGGTCAAATGCCCTCAGGTAATTTCTCCCAACACCTCACCCAATGTCTTTTTATATGCTAATGTTTTTAGCCACCTGGAAAAACCTCCATAGGGTAAAGAAAGGGGCTCTTAGAGGAGTCCTGCAACAAAGTAGCATCTTCAGGAAGCAATCAAAAGTAATGCAAAAGTGGAATGAAATTAGTATCCTATTTTAGGAACTAATATGAAAGGAAAAGCAAAGTATAGATGTCCTGTCACAGAAGACAGAGCAAAGGTTGTCCTGAGTATAAAGGGAGAGTGTTAAAGAGTCAAATTTTAAAAAAAAAGTAAGTGTATATAAGTGTTTACATCAAAGAGTATAATATACACACACAAACAAGTTGACTGGTCACCACACAGAACAAGGTTGTCACTTGCATATCACATTTATAGTAGATTGTTTTCTAAACGCATACACTGATGCATGGATACATGTCTTAGGAGAGTAATAGTAATTGATAGATGGGACAGAAGAGCTTAATGGACCAGAGGAGAATATGTTTCAAAGAACGTCTAGATTTGCAAAACAGGCCAGTAAAAAAAAAGCATTAATTCCTATATGCAAGACAAACATTCAAGGTGAAGGACATAAAGACCATAATCCATCCTCTTTTATGCCAGATTGAATATTATCCAACCCACACCAAGAAAACATTCTATTTAGAACCACAAACTCAGTGAAAAATTAGTAAAATCCATAAAGTCTACTCACTCCCTTTTTCCAGATCATTAAGCTATTAAACTAGACTAGACCCAACATAGACCCTTGCAACACCCCAGTACACATAGCCCTAGAGTTAATTATACCATCATTAATCATTTGCCTGTTGTTTAAAAATCACGCAAATATCTAATAGAACTAAATTTGTATTCATGTCTGCTGTAAGTTAATTTTCCAAGCAGAGGACTCATGTTCAGCAACTTATTGTCGCCTCTATCCATTATTTCTGCAACATTCTCCCTCTAGGAGTTTTTCTAGTGAGGATGTATCCCATCTATATAACGAGGCTCTATAATAGAGCTCTTTATGCTCTCAATTCTCATGTATCTCCTTGAATGGCTGCACCATTTTATTTTGTTGACATAAGAATTGTCAGGGAGCCACTGAGGTCCCCAACAATAGTAGGGAATGAGTTCCCTTCTGCCTCTGAAGACTCAGGAATTCAGTGCAGTTTTTAAAAGGTTTTACTCTCACTGGTTCTGGTATATAATCCAACAACAAGAAAAACCTCGAACTTAAGTTCCTAGCTGGTTTCCAGCCACATATAGATATAAAACCCTAGGCCAAGATGGCCACTACCAAGTGCTAAGGCCTAACAGGGAAGAGAACAGAGAGGAGAGACAGAAAACCAAGGAAGCCAAAAATGGCGAAAATGGCCTTCTTTTTCCTAGATTATTTTGTAGATAGAAGCCTGCCTAAACCTTCCAGCCCATCTTGGGCCAGGCTAGCAGAGACAAGCCAGGTAAATGATCCTTTTGAAATGCTTTTAGGTGAGCCTTATGGCTTAAGCTTCACAAAAGCCAGAGCTAATACCCTGAGGCGAAATCTTCCCTAGCTGCATTGGGAGGGGGCTGCAACTCTGGACCAGAAAACAATTCAGAACATTATTTGTAGGAAATGGCATTAATACATTTTATCATGAATATGTAGCCAGCTGATTCCAGATTCTAAATCCCCCTAAGGTTCAAAATCCATCAGAATAATTCACTCTGGCATTACCTTTAGAATCAGAACATGTCAGTTTGCCCAGAAGTGCACTGGCATGTCTCTTTTAACTAGGAGAATTGATTACATTATAGTTGATTCACCATGGCCAAGAACTCTTGGAATATTTACATATATGTCCCATGCAGGGACCTGTGGGAGCAGGAAGTATGTTGAGGTGGGGCAAGCAAGATTCATGATAAAGATATTTATGCAGTATAAAATTATGAAATCAATCCACTTCTGCCCAAGCTCCCATTGTGTCTGCTCCAGAAATCCCTTAAAGGTAGGGAGTAGCTCTTCACATAAGCTAAGAGTAGCTGGAGCATAAGGCTCAATAGGGCCTGTCACCCAACAAAGAACAACCAGTGATGTTGACCCAAATTACATTTGCTTCTTAAATTGGACTGATATACTTTTATTCCTTTTCCCACCTTTCTGCCTATCATGCTCCAGTCTATGATTTTAGCACATTTGTCAGTTCTGTATTTGATTTGATTTCAGTGGCATTTATTTAATACTTCGTTTAAGTTTAGATGTTCATTTCATATGCCCACACCATTTTAGTTGTATCAAATGTCATATAATTTTCTCAGAAAAAATTTTGTTTTTATTTTTAAGAGTATACTGGATTTATATTGTTTCAAGACCTTGTATGTTTTAGTGTATGCTTCATACCTCATCAATATGCATTTTGATGTAGCCATTACCAGAATACTAATGTTCTTTCACCGTAGCCCATTGGACTCTCTCTTCCCTCTCATCCCATTCCCTCTTCCCCTTTGGTAAACTTAATTCTATGGCCAGAATCCAGGCATTTGTCTTCATTTGCCTTTGTCTGATTCCCTTGTTTCAGTTTTCTATACAACACACTGGGTATTACATCTACTATCAGTCTGTCTCCTAATTTACCTAACATCATCTCCTCTATTTCTGTTCATGTTGTCAATATAACAAGATTCTATTTTTAATATCTGAGTGTATTCATTGTGTGTGTATTTGTACATCTTTACCCATTCATTGGGCGCTTATATTATTTCCATATTTGGGTGTTATAAAAAGAGATGCAATGAACATCAAATTTGTGTTTTTTATTCTTCAAATAGATGCCTGTTGGGGATGCCACTGGGGTCCCCAACAGTGTCAGGAAGCAAGTTACCTTCTACCTCCGAGCCAGCAGGGAATGGATGAAAACTCAGGACTCTGGTGCAGTTTTAAAAAGGGCTTTACTATCACAGGTTCCAATATACAATCCAAAGAGCAGGGACAACTCTGGACTCTGGGTTCCCAGATAGGCCCCTGCCAGGTGTAGGGCCAAGATGGCTGCCACCACGTGTTGAACCCCAACAGAGAAAGGAGAGGATGGAGAAGCAAAATGCCAAGGGAAGCCAAAAATGGCAAAAGAGACCTTCTCTCTTCTTGCAGCTTATTTTATAGATAGAAATCTGCCAAAACTTCCCAGCCTGGCCCATTCTGGGCTGGGCTATCTAGAGATGAAAACAGGTAAATAGCTCTATAGAAATGCAGTGGCCTTCTGGCTGTTTACAAGAACCCAGAGCTGATTCAAAGCCTCCTAGCAGAGCTGGGGGAGGGGCTGCAAGCTAAATGTAGCTGGAAGCTAAGTACAGCTTCACCCAAAAGATGCCTAGGCATAGAATTTCTGGATCATATAGGGTAGGGCTATTTTCTATATTGATTTTTGCTATTTAATATTTTTATTAAGACACCATGGTTTTCAAAGTTATTCATGGTTGCGTTTTAGTCAGACTCTGTTTCAGCATCAGTCTCACTACCAGTCAGTGTCCAAATCTCCAGGCTCCAGTCACTAGTTTTCTTTGCATAAGTCTTTTACTGTTTCTGTTCAGTTGATTCTCTAGTACTTGGATTTTTCCTCAGGCACAGTTGTGAGTGGTATTGTTTTGTTATTTTTTTTAAATTTCTATTTTTTTGTTTCTACAGTCATTATTTAAATATAGAAAGTCATGAATTTATGTTTCTTGATTTTATACTCTCTCAATTAGAAATAGTTTTCGGTTTTCTAAGCACAGTAAATGTATCCACAAATAGTGAGAATTTAACTTCTTTTTGTCATAATTTTAATATTCTGTCTTTCTTTTTTTAATTATTATGGCAAGGAATTCCAAAACTATAGTGATTAATAGTGGTGAGAGTGGACAACCTTGACCTGTGCCTGATACTTGAGGGAAGGCTTTCCATTTTTCAGAATTGAGTTGAACTTTTCTGTGGCAAAATGGCTTTTGCTGCATTGAGGGAAATATCCTCAATTCTGATTTTACTGAGTGCTTTTTTTTTTTATCGTAAATAGGTGCTGAATCATATCAAATATTTTCTTTTCATGTATTGATATTATTTTGATTTTTCCTTCACGTATTATATTGTTATTTTTCCCTTGGTATATTACATTGATGAGTTGAATATATTAAACCATCCTTGCATCCCAGGATGTCTCCTACTTGGTTGTGGTATATGATCTTTCTGATGTATTGTTGGATTTGGTTTGCTAATATATTTTTGTGGTTCTTTGCATTTATGTTCATAAGGGATATAGGTCTATAATTTTCAAATATGAGGGGAGAGAGAAATGTGAGGGCATTCCAAGAGAGAATATGGGTTTCTCCAGGTGGGTGGGGGAGAGAATGGCTTTTGGGAGAAGGTTATATATTTTTTCTCCAGTTTGTCTTGACCTGGAGTTCTCTAAATATGCAAAAAGTTGACCTGGGTGTTGACATAGGGAAAAAAGTCTCTCAATGGTCCTTTCTATTTATTATAACCTTTAGATTTTTCTATAGTTCTCTTTTTCTGAGGGAGTACACCCTTCTCTAGAAAGCCTCTTTTTCTTCATTTAGGTGGTGCCTCAGTTTCTGCATCTAGATTGTGCTTCAATTTTTTTTTTTATCTCCTAAAAAGCTCAGTATTTACATCTCATGGGCTCTGTTCCTCATGATTTTGGGCCACTTCAGGGCCAGGCAATTTTCTTAGTTTTATTATTTC
>JAJIBD010013089.1:0-22889 GCA_021461705.1 Cryptotis parvus | reverse complement strand
GTGTGTGTGTGTGGTTCTAAAATGTATATAATGTATATAGCAGGAAAACATCTACTGTTGTGTATAGAGTGGGGTCAGGAGAGAGAATTTTCAGGACTACAGTCTTTGAAAGCAGATAGAAGTGAAACAGGTAAAGAGGGAGTGGACAGAAGAGCTGCAAGGAGAGAGGAGGCGAGCCCGACATCAGGATCCTGCCGCAGGAAGCTGGTGGGTCAGACATATGCAAACCAAGATCTGATTATCCTGAAGGACAGAAGCTGCAGGCCATGCACGTACTTACTCCGTTCTGTGTATTTTCTTCTTGCATCCTGGATATTGTGAATGCCCCGATAGTGTTCCCAAGAAAATATTCAATCCAGTATGAACAAAGCACTGAGTGAGCATGTGGCACTGTAGAGTCTGCTTTGAACCTCAAAAGCTACAACTCTTTTTTAAGTATTGAGGAATACTAGGCAAGAGGAAATCCTGCAGTACCTATCATCTGTCTGTCAGTGGGCTGGATACTCAGAAGGAGCAACTTTAGAAAGGGGGTTTTTGGAATCTTTCCCGCAAGAAGGTATGTTTGCTCCAACCAACGGAAATCTCTGCTTTTATTACAGCTTACAGAGGTTTCCTTTTATGATGTTCTCAGTAGAAACGAAAACCAACAGTTCAATCAGTGATTTATTTGTGTAGTTGCTATGTCTCCTTTCTTGTTAAATGGACCCAAATTCTGCTCTCTGAGTAGATGACTATATTCCTGAATTACCTGCCCCTTCAGAGTCTAGTCTTCTGAAGTTACCATCCATTGTCTTTTTCTTTCCTTGATTCCAACAACTGTCAAAATTTTGTTGTGCGAAATACAAAACCAATCATATGACTTTTCTTCAGAATTACTGAGTGACCTTTTTGTTAACTAGAAGATAGATGTCAAAGACCTAGAGGATTTTTCGAGTCTTTTATCATTCATGAACTGGCTTTTCTCTATGATGTATCCTTATGGTTTCTCACTCTGGCACACTGCGATTTCTACCTCCAATCTGAGCTCTTTTATGCTCTGGGCACCACCATACACTTCTACTCCCAGCTTAGCAGTACCACAAGTAGGATATCAATTGTTTTGGGGGTGAACTCTTACCGCGTACTGGTGAGGAGTTTCCTATGTGTCTGCCAGATTCTAAAGAAGGATATTACTAGTATTCTGAGTATTTGTCCGTATATAGTTCTCAAATATTTGTTAGAAAAAAAAATTAAAGAATTTAAGATAAAGGTACTATCTATCTGCAAGATAGGGGAGAAAATTATAGAAAGAAACAATATGTAAGTTATACTTGCATTTTTTTTTTAAATCATAGTGATTTACTCTGGAAATTAAATTCCACTTTTGTGGGCATAGATGTTTGTAAGTGAAGAATGCCCTTTGACTCTGGGATGGCTCAGGAATTAGTTTAGCAAAGAGCACTAGCCCACTTCTAGCTTAGAGCTCAGTGTTTGCCCTCAGTTCTGTCCTGTCTTGCAGAACCATACACTGCACATGAACAGGCTTTCTATGAACATGCTCAGTCTGTCATCATGGAGGTGAAGCATATAGATGCAATTCCTTTTAGCCAGAAATTGTTAACGTATCATACAGAAAAAAAAAAACACCTAAAATTTAATCTTATCTCATTTTTGGATTTTTGTATTCATAAAGTTATAGAAAACCTTATACATGCAAATGGAATGTTTTAGTAAGCAACATAGTCTGTCAAAAAGAGCACTTAGAAAAGAGTCCACAAAGCCATACATGTCACAGAAATACTGGCTTAGCTCAGGACTTCAAATCGGTGTGATAGTGAGTGTGGGTTTAGACATGAGTATTTCCTTATGGGTTGAAGTAGACTCCTGTTGCAGGACACCTAAAAGCCTAGGCCTTTGCATCTTCCCTGGATTGCCTCCTGCATATCACTTCATAGATAGGGGGGTAGTCTGAATGTGGCACTCTTATCTGACCATGTATTCTGTACTGCTGGTATAAATATTCTCTCATGCTACCACAATCATCGTGGGACCAACTAGATCTTACCAGCATATTTGCCTGGCCACGTAGGATCCCTAAGTAATTAGACCAGAGAGAAATGTGGTTTGCCTCCAAGCAAACAAGCATGGCTCCCTGATATACTCAAAGGCAACTAAAATACAAAACTACCATGAAGTAGAAGAGACTTGTGAAGGCTTGGAGAAATATTTAACTGGCATTAGTATTAGTCTTTGGTACAGAGACATGCCATCTCAGAAACCCCCTTCTCTACCCTATAAAGGCAATTCCAGGCAGATCTTGGCTCAGGATGTTGGGTGAGGTGCTGGGAGAAATTACCTGAGGGCATTTGATCCTTCCTGCCAGGGAAGTTACATTTAGCTTATAGCTTCTTCCAGCTCTGCTAGGAGGCTTTTAATTAGCTCTGGGTCCTTGTAAACAACCAGATAGGCATTTTCAGGCAGATCTTGGCTCAAAACATTAGCATATAAAAGGGCCTAGGTGAGGTGCAGGGAGGGGATTACCTAAGGGCATTTGACCCTCCCTGTTTTCCATAACAGTGGGAGAGAGGTCTGAGTTGCAGGGGTATAATACTAGCCTGCTTCCTCTCTCACATTCTTCTATTTAAAAAAAATTTTTTATTATACCACCGTGAAACATACAATTAAAAGGTGTTCATAATTGGTTCTTGGTAATACAGTATTCCAGCACCCATCCCTCCACCAGTGCCCCATTTCCACCACCAATGTACCCCCTCCCCTCCCACCCCCAGCTCGCCTTAATAGCAGGTACCCCACTTTCCTCTCTTTCTCTCTCTATCTCTCTCTCTGTCTCTGCATCTCTCTCCCTCTTATTTTACACATTGTGGCTAGCCCTGCAGATATTTAGAGTTTATCACTTAAGTCTCTTTGTGTATATTCAGTGGTGAGTTTTAATCTGCCATTACCACTTCCCATTTTTAGTAAAACACTGGTATCTATTTATATCCTATTAATGAATGCAGTCATTCTATATCTGTCCTTTTCCTTCTGACTAATTTCACTCAGCATGATAGTCTCCATGTCCATCCATTTGCAGGTAAATTTCATAATGTCATCTTTTCTGACAGCCGCATAGTATTCCATAGTGTAGATGAACCACAGTTTCTTTAGCCAGTCCTCTGTTCTCGGGCATTTAGGTTGTTTCCAGATTCTAGCTATAGTGAATAGCGCAGAGATGAATAAAGAAGTACAGATAGTGTTTCTGCTATGTGTTTTTCGGTCTCTAGGGTATATTCCCAGGAGTGCTATTGCTGGATCAAATGGGAGCTCAATATCTAGCTTTCAGAGGAATGCCCATATTGTTTTCCAAAAGGGCTGGACCAGTCGGCACTCCCACCAGCAGTGGATGAGAATCCCTTTTTTCCCACATCCACGCCAGCACCGGTTGTTCTTGCTGTTTTGGATGTGTGCCAGTCTCTGTGGGGTGAGATGGTATCTCATTGTTGTTTTGATTTGCATCTCCCTGATGATTAAAGATGAAGAGCACTTTTTCATATGCCTTTTGGCCATTCGAATTTCTTCTTTTTGGAAGCTTCTGTTCATTTCTTCTCCTCCATTTTTTGATGGGGTTGGCTGTTTTCTTCCTGTGGAGTGCTACCAGTGCCTGATATATCCTGGATATTAACCCCTTGTCAGATGGGTATTGGGTGAATATTCTTTCCCACTCTGTGGATTGTCTTTGTATCTTGGTCACCGTTTCTTTTGAGGTGCAGAAGCTTTTCAATTTTATATAATTCCATTTGTTTATCATTGCTTCCATTTGCTTGGTCAGTGGTGTGTCGTCTTTAAAGATACTTTTTTGTTTCGATGTTGTAGAGCGTTTCTCCTATGTTTTCTTTGATGTACCTTATAGATTCATGTCTGATATCGAGATCTAGAATCCATTTTGATCTGACTTTTGTGCATGGCGTTAGAAGGAGGTCTCAATGTGATGGAATGTCAAAAAACAATCCAAAAGATCAACGAAACCAAAAGCTGGTTCTTTGAAAAAATAAACAAGATTGACAAACCACTTGCAAGACTTGTAAGAAAAGGAAAAGAGAGGAACCCAAATAAATAGAATCAGAAATGAAAACGGGACATCACAACTGAAAACACAGAAATTGAAAAGATCATCAGAGATTACTATGAGAGCCTGTATGCCACGAAACAAGAGAACATAGAAGAAATGGACAAATTCCTGAATTCCTATAGCTTCCCAAGTCTGCAACAAGAAGATTTGGAATACCTCAACAAACCTATCTCCATTGAGGAAATAGAATCCGTAATCAAAAGTCTCCCCAAACACAAAAGCCCAGGTCCAGATGGATTCACCAGTGAATTCTACAACACCTTTAAAGAGGACCTACTCCCAATTCTTTTTAAGCTCTTCCGGCAAATTGAAGAAACAGAAATACTCCCAAATAGGTTTTACGAGGCACATATCACCCTGATACCCAAAGCAGACAAAGATGTCACAAAAAAGGAAAACTACAGACCAATCTTCCTGATGAATACAGATGCTAATATCTTCAACAAAATACTAGCAAATAGAATCCAAAGAGTCATCAAAAAGATTGTACACCATGACCAAGTGGGATTCATCCCGGGAATGCAAGGATGGTTCAACATCCGCAAGTCAATCAACATAATACATCATATCAACAAAAAGAAAAAGAAAAACCATATGATCATATCAATAGATGCAGAGAAGGCATTTGACAAGATTCAACACCCATTCATGATGAAAGCTCTCCGTAAAATGGGGATTGAAGGAACCTTCCTCAAGATAATCCAGGCCATCTACTACAAGCCCACAGCGAGCATCATTCTCAATGGGGGGAAAACTGAAAGCCTTCCCTTAAGATCAGGGACAAGACAAGGCTGCCGGCTCTTACCACTTCTATTCAATATAGTACTGAAGTACTTGCCATAGCAATCAGGGAAGAAAAAGACATTAAGGGCATCCAGATAGGAAGGAAGAAGCCAAGTCATCACTATTTTGCAGATGACATGATATTATACCTGGAAAATCCAAAACTCTCTACCAAGAGGCTCCTAGAAATAATACATTCTTATAGTAGAGTAGCAGGGTACAAAATCAATACCCAAAAGTCAATGGCCTTCCTATATGCAAACAGCGAAAGAGAAGAAAGGGACATTAAAGAAACTATCCCATTCACAATTGCACCACAGAAAATCAAATACCTAGGAATCAGTTTGACAAAGAATGTAAAGGATCTCTACAAAGAAAACTACAAAACGTTACTTCAGGAAATAAAAGAAGACCTGAGGAAATGGAGACACATTCCCTGCTCATGGATTGGAAGGATTAACATTATCAAAATGGTAATACTCCCTAGAGCTTTATACAGATTCAATGCGGTCCCTATAAAGATACCCATGAAGTTCTTCAAAGAAATTGAACAAACACTCCTGAAATTTGTATGGAATAATAAAACCCCATGAATAGCTAAAACAATCCTTGGGAAAAAGAAGATGGGAGGTATCACTTTCCCAACCTCAAGCTCTACTACAGAGCAGTTGTAATTAAGACAGTGTGGTATTGGTATAGAGACAGACCCGTAGACCTATGGAATAGAACTGAGTATCCTGAAATGCACTCACAAATATACAACCACTTAATCTTCGATAAAGGAGCAAAACATATTAAGTGGAGCAAAGAAAGCCTCTTCAACAAATGGTGCTGGGAAAACTGGGCAGCTACGTGTAAAAAATGAACATTCTTCTTTTTGGACTCTCTCTTTGTGAGCTCCCACCCTTCTTGGGAGTTTTGTCTTTGTCTCCTCTTTACTGGGCCTTTACATGTGGTGGCCGCCATCTTGGCCTACACGTGGCTGGGGTTCTAGCCTGGAATCCTAAGCACCGGGGTTTTCCTTTTGCTGATTTGTATGCCCGAACCTGTGATAAGTAAACCCTTTTAAAACCAATATTCAAGGTCAAGTGAAACATATATCAGGAGGTCTTGTCAAAGGTGGAAATTATCACAAAAGTGTGGAAGTCAGAGGCTAGGTAAGACAGAAACTGGAACAGTGTGCTAACAATTGTCGAGGGTACTAATGCCAACCTAGAACTGAGCATTAAATAGAGGCAAAAAGATACACATGACAACCCTTTAATGTATGTTCTGTAATCCATAGTCTGGAGGGGAAGGAAAAGAGAAAGAGAGAGAAAGGAAAGAAATAAAGAACCTGCCATGGAGGAGGGGGCTGGGGGAGGGGGAGGGAACCGGGACGTTGGTGGTGGGAGATGGGCACTGGTGGCTGGATGGGTGCTGGAACACTGTATGACCAAAACCCAAATATGAACTTTTTAATTGTATATCTTTGTAATTGTAAAAATAAAAAATTAAAAAAAAACTGCATCGGATTCCTGAGTTTTCATCCATTCCTCACCCGGCGGGAGGTAGAAGGAACTTGCTTCCCGGCACTGTTGGGGACCCTGGCAGAGCTCCCCGACAGACTCCTCCATGAGTCTTGTGAGTATTCAGTGACATATAAGTGGGGAAACTTCTTTAAATCAGTTCCCAGTGAGGGAGTCTGAGGGGCCACCCCTGCTTCTCAGTTCCTTCTAACTACTGAGGGTAAGGGGAAATTGTCTTTTGCCATGTTACAGGATTGGAAACAATTATTATAAAACTCAAGTCAGACTGTAGACTAAAAATTTTTATACACTGGAAAAGTCTTTGTAAAAGTTTGCCTTAGTGAAATTCAGTTTCACTTGATTTAAATTCAAATTCTAAAATCTTCTGCCTGTAGAGATATTGAATGATCTTAAAAATAGCTCTTAAAATCTTAAACTCTTAAAATAAACTCTTAAAAAACTCTTAAAAATAAGTTTCACCCCTCTCCCTGATAATTTCCAGAATTTCTCAGAATTTTCCAATACCATAGTTGTTGAAGAATAGTGATCAGTGTTAGTCCTCAGAGGCTATGTTGAGTACATGGTAGCAGATTAAAAAACTCTTCGTTCATTTGAATGAATAAAAGCTTTAATTTTGTCAGAAACAAAAGGATGAGCACAAGACTGGTTTTTGTTAACTTTGTTTCAGTAATTTCTTAGAGAAATTTTATTAGAGAATAGAATATTCTGGCTTAATTAGTCATTCACAAAGTTTTAATATTTTATACATTTATAACTTACAAATAGGAAGTATAAGAGTTCACTCTAAAGTGAATGATCACTCTAAAGTAATACTTTATTTTAAAAGTTTTGTTACAGTCATCAAATTTTATTGTGTAACACTAAGCAACAAATTTGGGTTTTGGGATGTTAGAGAATTCTATATAATCAAGTATTTCCTATAAAAGTTGTCATATCCATGTAACTCCAAATCAATTTTTTCACTATAATTTTATTTTTTCACATAATTTCACATGTTTAATTGTCAAGATGTTTAATGAGGATTTCCCTTCCTGTATTGAAAAGATTAAAAATAATTCTCCAGATGTATACAAAATTGATTTATGTTTTTTTATTTGGACTGTTCCCATGTAGTCCTACATACCACAAATATGACATTTTTTCTTAAAGTATCATTTGGAATTAAAATAGGTTAGATTGGGAAAAAATTTCAGCTACAATTTAGCAGATAATCAAGTCTAATTATATATAGTCTATATGAAACTTAGACCAAAACAATGAGTATTTTTTCAGTGAAGGTTTGTAATAAGGATATTTTAATGAGATAGAATTCTCTTTGTGAAGCGAGGAGACCAAGAAATAATTTTCCTATATTGTGAATAGCATTTAGAATTTAAAAAACAATTGGAAAAAACCCGTGGGTGCAGGACTGGGGCACCCGGTAACAATTGTACTATTGTCGTTATTATCCCTATTCTTAAGGTAGGGAAATCCAGACATCTGGAAACTTTATATAACCAACCAAGCAAGCAGCTGCTCAAGGAACAGTGGTCCAAAAGATGTTTAACTTAAAACTCTGCATGTGTTCCTAGCTTGCTCCCCAAACCACAGCAGGTTCACACAAAGCCAAAGCCCTCAAGCACTCATTGAAAGACAGTTGAGTTCAGCTGAATTAAATGGTATCTGTGACTTAGCCACTTAGTAGCTGTGTGTCTTTTGGTTATGCCTTTAACCTCTCTGCGGCTCTAAAATGTGACAACATTTTTGAGTTATAAAGCTATAAATCTTCTTGGGACTCACAAATCATCAAAGGTAAAGCATGGCTTTTATTTTCTTTGGAACTAAATTTCCTTTTGAGACAACAAAGGGAAACAGTCTGTCCATTCACTATATTATACGATTCAAGTTATTAGTAAATGACCGCCTGTGACTTGGAGGACAGGTAAGCCCACAAGAGACATTGATGATCCGACAGCTTGTGATTTATTTCTCCCAAGCATGGCCGTGGCTATCTTGAAGAGCTTACTTGGCTTTTTTCTTCTCTTCAAAGGCAACATAACCAATAGAGTTAAACCGATATTACTCTTACTGAATGTGGATATGGACTCTATGGTTTTAATTAGGGTTATTAAATGGGCATGTGAATGATAAAATTACCTTTAAAAATTCACTAGAACTTCTTGGGATATAATGCTGGCAGCATTGATCTGATATGACAAAACCTGTGTTGAACCTCCACATACTAGGTAAGTAAATTGGATGATGAAAATGGTGGCAGCAGTTGAATTTTTCCATGCATTATCTAATTTAATATTTTTTTGCTATGACTATAAGGCAGGAATTATTCTCTCTGCTTTGTAGTAGAGGAAGAGCCCAGAGACATCACTATCCTTCATTAATTTATTCAGCACACTTTTTTTTTTTTTACTAAATGCCTACTTAGGTCATAGTTTTCTAGGTATTATGAAAAAGCTGTGGTGTGGGACAGAGTTGGGGGGGTATACAATATTTTGACATTCCTGGAACTGCATTCTTGGAAGCTGTGGTGGCCAGAGATAGAAACATTCAACAAGTAGAAAATGCATTGTCACGTAGCCTCTACTCTGATTTACTTGATGAAGACATTATGAGATAGTAGGATTGACTCAGAGGCATTCATAAGGGAGGGGGAGTCAGGACAGCGTCTCCGCCAGATGACCCTTTAGAGTTGAGATCTGACTGTGTAAATGCAGTAAATATGATTTAAACTCAGTAAATATTGATGTAGGTTAGTGTGCCATTAGATACTCTAAGTCTTAATGGCATTTGCTATGAACACTTAAAAAAATCAACAAGCCTTTAAATACTACCTCCTGTCCCATCCCCTCTTGAGATGATATGGGTCAAAAATAGGAAAGGATGGAAAAATCATAAAGAATTCTGTACACTTCAGCTTTTGACCCTTTTGGTCTAAGTGGGAAAGCATGTTGAAGAAGAAGAATAACAGGGAAGCAGACCTGCCTTTAATTCACTGGCAAAAATGAGTTGTGTCGTGGTGGAGCGGAGCACGGGAAGCATAATAGGTGTAACGCCATTATTAGTTTCTGTCCCAGAAGTCTTGAACAGCCTCTTCACCTAGGACTAAAAAGGGAAAAATCACTATTAACACACTATCCACTAAAAATTATTGTATCTTTGTATATTCCTTTATACAAATTTTAACATGTTTAAAACACGCTGTCTCGTTTGCCAAGGCATCGAAAATCAGATGGGCTGGACATGTAATGCGATTTGGAGACAACCGCTGGACTAGAGCCATTACCGACTGGATCCCACGGGATGTCAAAAGATCACGTGGCCGCCCACCTACAAGATGGTTAGACTTCCTTGTTAAGACCCTGAAGGAACGGTTTGAGGCTCTTCATATTCCTGAATCAACCAGATGCCATTGGGCTACGTTGCGCGTGATAGGGTCCAATGGAAATGTTACTGGTGCCTGCTCGAGCAAATCGATGTATAATGAGATTCAAGTGATCAAGTGAACATGTTTAAATGAAGCTCAAGTCAGGTTATCAATAGGCTTTTTCCTCTTTTACATAATGTATCATTTTGAGAATTTTCTCATAAATTTAAAACTCCATGAAGTTTGATTTGTAAAGGCCCCAAAATAGTCAATCACATGGATCTCTCCTAATATATTTTCCCATTCTTTTATGTTGAGCATTTACTTCCCATCTATGTTTTTGCCTTTTAAATCATGATAGAGTCATAATCCTCATCCATACACTTACTCATAATGTTCTCCAGCTACCTATCTACAGTGAAATGATTGTCAAAATAAGAACATTTCATTTACAGAATTGCTTAGTACTTTTTTCTTTTCTTGCAGAGTCAAGTTTGACATCCTTTTTATATCCTGAGCTGCTTTGAGTAATCAGCTTGCAAGTGGAAGTTTTGACTTACTGGTGAACATCCCAGTGGGAATTGATGATCTAAACTTATCAAGTCTGGTAGGTATTTGCCCAGTATTCTCTGAAGATTTTGTTTTAATGAAAAGTTGGACTATATCCAATGAAAGTTGATATTCGTTGAGAATACTGAGGTGCTGCTTCAGTTTCTAACTTAAAAAAATAGGTTTCTTATGTCTATATGGTGTCTTTTGATTACCCACAATGATCAGTTGACCATATAACCAAGTCCCTAAGGTTTAATGGCAGTTTATTTCATAGTGCTTAGCCCTCATTCTGTGCCACTTTACTCTCCTGGAATAAGTTTTTATCACAGTTTAATTAAAAATTTAAAACATTTTATTGAAGTACTGTTAGGATATCCATGAAGTTTCTTAGATGGCCATAGGGATTAGCAGATTACAACCGAGCTGAAAAACGAATTTTAACAGACCAGTGTTCCCTCTGGAGGCTAAATATTATGCATCAACTTTGCTAAGGGGGATGTTTATCTGAAACTTGTCCAAATAATCTGAAGTCCCAAATGGAAATCTCAAAGAAAAGGGATTTCCCACAGATTTCTTTTCTCTCTTTCTCGCTTTTACATGATCTAGGAATAGTGTCAAAAGAGTCCATCTGGCTGACCAGTGGTGTTAATGAGAAAAAAGAAAAAAGATGTGGAATCTCTGCCAATAGTAATGCATATTTGGCTAATACTTAAATTCAGGAGAGAATATTGTTCTTAAATAAGAGGGATATTGGAAAATAATTGTGATGTGTAAAAATTTAAATGCATGAAATTAAACTTTACAGAAATATGAAATAAAAAGACCATCTACATTATTTTTTCACAAGAGGCAACAGAAAGAAAATATTATTTTATGTAATGAACTTCTCTTCAAGTGAGTTAGTAGAGATGATTCCCATTAGGAAAAACTATTTTACTTATGAGCGTATCTCCAATGATAACTTGATGGAAATAATTCCATTTAAAATAGCTTTCTTTACATTCAAGACTTTTCTCAGTGTCCAAGTTGAGCTGAAGCTTAGTTGTGAGAAGGAGGGTGCTGTGTGAGAGATAACTACCAAGGAGTGGGTGGGGCTGGGTATGCTTCCGCAGGCTTATTTGTAACAAGGGTCAGATCACATTGGACTTCCTCTATATTATAACCCATTGTTTTTCTCTCTCTTGAAAATGACAGGATTGGGGACTGTAGTGATAGGTCATGTGATAGAGCACATGCGTCACATACATGCAAAGACCCAGAAGTCAGTCCCTGCAGGTCCTTTCATCGCACACCTCCCAGCCCCATGATATGCTCCAGCACCCTGGGGCCCAAAACACTGCTCTGCAAATAGGTCTGGGACACTGACCAGCCCAGTCACCTGAATGGCTTGGAGTACCTCCAGCACCACGTGGGGTGGGCCTTATTAAATAGCAGATAATGGAAAGTCACTTTTATCCAGCCCTTGAACAATTACTCTCCCTATTTATAGATACATGATACCCCTCCTTCTGGCTCATTGTTTTGTTCTCTCCTTTCTTCCCAATATTTTAAAATTTACTGTTTCCTGCATGTTAGATGGATTCCTCTATTATAGGTACAAAAAATAAATTCATGCATTCTTTGTGTTTATTAATTTTCAATGTAGTTGAGAGTAGATACTGTTCTTTGTTTCTTTCATGCCTTTGCATTATGTCTAATTGATTTTATTTGCATACAGCAGTTTCTGGCCATTTTTAACTGGCAGTCCTTGCAGCTCCATGAAGCTTTGTAAACAGAGTAACCAGATGCATTTGTGAGGCCATTGAGTCTCCACTGTTTAATTTGTAGTTGCTGGAAACCCTTGGGGTGGTCGTATATCCTGGTTTAAAATCCTAAGAAAGATAGGGATCATTATGATGTGCTGATATGAGTTTTTCCATCAAGATAAACAAACTACTCATTTCAAATTTTACTAGATCTGAAAGAAGTGCTCTTGCCAAAAAAATAAAGATTAAATATGGTCTTATTTGACACTAACTGATGAAGATCCTCTTTTCTTTTCTTGGGATTAGTGAAAGCACTGTGGTTAACTGTGTTTGCCACTAGAGGGCAGTGCTGACCACTCGCAATGATGGTGACACCAGAGCAATGGTCTTCGGACGCCCAATACTCCCAACAGTTAGGATGGAATTATCCGTCTCATTGTTTAAGAGCAAATGGATACTGGGTCCATGATGAGGTGTGTACTAGGCGAAGTTCTAATTATATGTGATTTCAGTTTGACTGAAATTATGTTCAGAATGTTATTTATGATTATTTCCCATTCTGTTGTCAACTTCAGATTCCTTCTTTTTGGGTATCTCTCAGAGGCGCTATATTTCCCCACATTCATGTCTTTCTAAAATAATATAATCATAATAGATACTTAAGTAAAATTAAAGATTATTCTGAGATCGGGACAGTGCACTTAAAGTTCTTTTCTGTACCTGCATACGCTAAAACATACCACCATAATTCTCGTATGGAGGTAGGTTTCCCCTGACTTAACCATTACCATTTTGCTTTGTTTGTAGTGAAATAAAACATTTATACTTGAAGAAATTTATTTAAAGAAGTGTGAGGGAAAAGAGAAATACATGATGAAACCCATTGCTCCTTTGGGCAGCATTCTTTTCCTGTGACTCTTCCTACTCGACTACTTAATTGCAAAGTGTAGGAATTGTGAGCTTGATTATGAGCTTCAAGTATTGACTATTTTTACATATTTCCTGATGGAGGTGATGTGGGGGCATGGTTCTCAGCCAGTATTTACTTGATGGCTGGAGATCATCTGGTGCTGTCCCACCCAACCCCTGCCCCTTACACCTAAAGTTCTGTTTCTCTGGGATTGCCTTTAGTTATAAAAGCAGGAGTACTAACCAGTCTACTGTATTTCTTATACATATGATATCACTTAGTGCTCACATCACCACTGAAGCAAGGATTGCTTGTTGTCTTCATTTTTCAGAGAAAACTAAGTATAAATAACTTGCTTAAAAACACACAGTTTATAGGAGTAAGGGTCTTGATTAAGATCCTGGTCTACTTTTTCTCCAAGCACACATTGAGTATCCTGAGTATCCCAGTTGCTTGACATGGTCAGTACAGTAAAACTGCCTCCTCATATGCCATCCCACCCATTCACGTACCTTTACCTCCATGGTATTTAGTAGTGTTAACTTCTGCTAATTCCTGTTCCCACTGGTGTTATAGTAGAAACACAGTTTGTTTATTTATTTCGGTTTTGGTTCACATTCAGCTATGCTTAGGGCCTACTCCTTGTTCTGTAACTCAAGAGTCCCTCCTGGCAGTGCTTGGTGGACAATATGGGATTCAGGGATCAAACCCAGGTCGTATGCATCCAAGGCAAATGCCTTCCCCACTGTACCATTACTCTGGTCTCTGTAGCAGTTTAATGTTCATTACAAACAGTCTGACATTGCGCTTCAGAGTCTCCTCATGAACTCTAGAGGTGTTCATATGAAATTGAGTTCATAACTGAACTCTAGAGGCTAAGAGCCCTGGTACCATCAACAAAAGGCTATAAACTGTAGCTAGACAATTGAAGTCGATTCCACACAGTTCTGGAGGCTGTGAAGTCCAGGACGAAGGTTCCATCTAATGGAGCTTCCCTGGGTGCTCCCTTCCTGATTTCACCTTCTCACTGTGTCCTCCCACGACTGCAAGAGCCAGCAGGCTCTCTGGTGTCTTTCAGGCAAGGTGGGGAATTCATCTGAGGCCCACTCGCATGAAAATTAATTCCCAAAGACCCTCTTCTATATATTGTCACACTGGGATTGGGGGCTCCAACATAGGAATTTGGGGGAGATGAAATTCAGTTTAAAAAAAAAGAAACTTTGAATATTAAATACCAGCTCATTTTTCTTCTCACCCAACCTATGAGGAGAGAAAATTTAGAAGAGAAATTGCTTGGACAACACTTGACTTTTTATTTTTTTTGTCCAAAATTCATTGAAAATGGTAGAATTGTAAAAATTCTATTTACCCATAGTTCTTGAGAAAAGAAATGGTGAGGTTGTTTTATATCTGACAGACAAGCGCAGGTAAAAGCATAGATAGGTTGAATGAGCCAGAGGTCTTCTAAAAGAGAGACACCACCAACCCAGCGACTGGTATGGGGTGGGACTTTGAGATTTGAGGTTTCCTATTTATGTTCTTCTTAAAATATTTTCCTAAACCAAGCATATTGAGATACAATTTATATTTGTAAAATTCACTTTTTAAGTATGTGGCTGATGGGTTAAAAAAAAAGTTTATAAGTTCTGTGCCCCTTATTGCTATCAGAATATAAATATACATTTTTTAAATCAGCCCTAAAAGTTTCCTTCTATTGTGGTAGATTTCTTTCTTCTAAATGTAGCCCTGGCATTCGATCTTTAAAATTTGTTTTTTTTTTCTAATTTTTTATTATACCACCGTGAGACATACAATTACAAAGGTGTTCACAATTGGTTCTTGGTAATACAGTATTCCAGCACCCATCCCTCCACCAGTGCCCCATTTCCACCACCAATGTATTCCACCCCTCACACCCACCCCCAGGCTGCCTCAACAGCAGGTACCCCACTTTCCTCTCTTTCTCTCTCTTGTCTCTCTCTGTCTCTGCATCTCTCTCCTTCTTGTTTTACACATTGTGGCTAGCCCTGCAGATATTTTAGAGTTTAAAACTTAAGTCTCTTTTGTGTATATTCAGTGGTGAGTTTTAATCTGCCATTACCATTTCCCACATTTAGTAAAACACTGGTATCTCTTTATATCCTATTAATGAATGCAGTCATTCTATATCTGTCCTTTTCCTTCTGACTAATTTCACTCAGCATGATAGTCTCCATGTCCATCCATTTGCAGGTAAATTTCATAGTTTCATCTTTTCTGACAGCTGCATAGTATTCCATAGTGTAGATGAACCACAGTTTCTTTAGCCAGTCCTCTGTTCTCGGGCATTTAGGTTGTTTCCAGATTCTAGTTATAGTGAATCGCGCAGAGATGAATAAAGAAGTACAGATAGTGTTTCTGCTATGTGTTTTTCCGTCTCTCGGGTATATTCCCAGGAGTGCTATTGCTGGATCAAATGGGAGCTCAATGTCTAGTTTTCGGAGGAATGCCCATATTGTTTTCCAAAAGGGCTGGACCAGCCGACACTCCCACCAACAGTGGATGAGAGTCCCTTTTCCCCACATCCACGCCAGCACCGGTTGTACTTGCTGTTTTGGATGTGTGCCAATCTCTGTGGTGTGAGATGGTACCTAATTGTTGTTTTGATTTGCATCTCCCTGATGATTAAAGATGAAGAGCACTTTTTCATATGCCTTTTGGCCATTCGAATTTCTTCTTTTTTGGAAGCTTCTGTTCATTTCTTCTCCCCCATTTTTTGATGGGGTTGGCTGTTTCTTTCTTGTGAAGGGCTACCAGTGCCTGATATTAACCCCTTGTCAGATGGGTATTGGGTGAATATTCTTTCCCACTCTGTGGATTGTCTGATCTTTAAAATTTGTTTCATTTTGTCATATTTATGGTATTGATTGAGATGGTGTGGTTTTCAGTACTGTTAATAATGGTCTCTCATTCACGTAATTCAAACACCACATCCATAACTAGTGCATCGACCTCAGGAATCTCAACTGTGTGGATCAGTTTTACAGTTGTGGTGCTTTTGGCTTTTCATTGCTACCTTGCTGTGTATTTTTAAGTCCTACATATGAATGAGATGATTCTGAACCAGTTTCTTTCTGTAGCCTGACTCCATTCAGTCTGAAATCCACTGGTTCCACCCCATGAAAACTGCATGATTCTGTTTCCTTAGAGTTCATAGTAGAATACTATGTATTATATATGTATGTAATACTATGTATTTTCTATGTAATACTATGTATTATCTAGAATACTATATATATATATATATATATATATATTTAACTTTAGGCTTTTGGGGTAGATGTCAAGAAATGAAATCACTTGAATAAAATGAAAACTCCATCACTATTTTTTTTAGAAGTTTGTGTATTGTTTTCTATAAAAGCTGAATCCTATGACATTTCCACCCAGAGTAAAAGAGGGTTCTTTTCCCCCCACATACATGCTAGCACTGATTGTTTCTTCTTGTTTTAATCCTCACTGGTGTGAGGATGTCTCGTTGTCCTGATTTGTGTTTTCCTGAGGAGTGATGAAGAGCTCTTTTTCATATACCTACTACTTGTCTGTATTTCAGGAAGTATCTCTTCAGCCCCTGTCTTTATTTTTTTGATGGGGCAGCTTCTTTTTTGCTAAACTTTGCAAGTGCTTTATAATCTCAGATATCCTTTCTCTATCAGATGTGCACTGTGTGAATATTTTCTCCTTGTCATGTGGGTCTTTTTTTTATCTAGTCATCGTGTCTTTCATTGTGTAGGCACTTCTTAATTGAGGTAATCCTTTGAGCTCCTTATGCATCCTTAACAGTGACATTTTAAATTTATTTATTTTTATTTTTTAAATAAAAATAAAAATTAAAAATTAATAAAAATGAAATAAAATATGTTTTATTTTATTATTTTATTTTAATAAAAATAAAATATTTTAAATAAAAATAAAATTTTTTAAAGTAAAAATGAAAATAAATAAATTTCTTATCAGAGAGTTAATAGCTCATCACTGGTTGGGACATCTGGGCTAGCATCTTCACTAACTAAGCCTGCAGGGTTTTTGGGGGTTGCTTTACCATTGTGACCTTTGCAGTTTGGAGTTTTATGCTTTCCACTGCTTTTGTGTTTTTGGTTATGTTAGTGGAGTACTGCTCATGGACTCTTGCCCTAATGTGGTTGGGGTGGTCAGGCTGCCCCAGTGAGAATCCTTTGTAAGAGGGTGAATGTGTGTTCTTGTGTGGTTCTTATGGAAGCCACTCTGACCTGTAATTTGAAGTTATTAGGTCCTTACAGCTTGCAGTCACAGTTTGGAGCTGTTTCCAGATTGGGGCCCACCATTTAGAAACTTCCATACCTCTCTGTCTTTTTTTTAAAAAAATAGAGCCAGAGCGATAGCCCAGTGGGTAGGGCCTTTGCCTTGCGTGGCTGGCCCATGCCAGCCGGGTTCGATCCCCAGCATCCCATATGGTCCCCTGAGCACCACCAGGAGTAATTCCTGAGTGCAGAGCCAGGAGAAACCCCTGAGGATTGCCGGTGTGACCCAAAAACAAAGAAAAAAATATTTTATTATATCACCATGAGATATACAGTTACAAATATGCTTATGTTTGGGTTTAGGTCATACAGTGTTCCAGCACCCATCACTCCACCAGTGCCCATTTCCCACCACCAATGTTCCCTCCCCATCCCGAGCCTACCTCTATGGAAGGTTCTTTATCTCTTTTTCTCTTTCACTTTCAATCTCTCTCTCTTTCTCTCTTCCTTCTCTTACACACTGTGGATTGTAATACATGCATTTAGAGCCATACCTCTCTGTCTTTTGGTCCAGGCCAAGCTCATGCTCAGTCACCACTCAGTAAGCTACCAGTATAATCCTATTTATTTTTTTTCTTCTGTTTTCTTGGCCAGTGGCACTAGTCATTGAAGATGCCTTTATAGGGATGGAGAGATAGAACAGTGAGTGAGGGGCATGCTTTGCATACAGCCTACTTGAGTTTGATCCCAGCATCCTGTGTGGTCACCCAGACCTGTCAGGAGTGATCCCTGAGCAAAGAGTCAGGAGTAAGTTGGTTGTTATCCCGAACTGAGTGTGGTTCTGTACATACAAAGTAATATTTTAAAGAGATGTCTTTATGATTAGTATCATGTAGAATACTACCTATGCATTCTTGGATGTATTTTATGGGTTTGGTTCTATACTGAGGTCTTTAATTCATTTTGAATTAACTTTTGTATATAGTAGGAAATAGGGTCCATATATCTGTATCACTTGTATCACTTGTCTTCCCATTGTTCATCAGTTTGCTCAGTGGACACCAATAACATCTCCATATATTCTGTTGGAAGCAAAGTGTAGCCCAATGGCATCTGCTTGCTCCAAGGACAGGAAGAGTCTCAAACCATTCCTCCAGGTCATGGGAATGAGGTACATAATTGTTACTGGGTTTTGGCATATCAAATAAAACATGCGTAACTTGCCAGGCTCTGCCATGTAGGAGGTATACTCTCAGTAGAAGGCTCTAATCTCGGGCATTTGCTGATAAAACTTAAAGGGATAAGATCAGGTTTTCTCTTGGGTGGAACTTTGAGGAACTGTGGACTCTGGATGTTGATAATGACTGACCTCATGATGTGTAGGTTGCTCTGGTTTCTTGCTAGGCTTACTTGGTTGATGGGTATCAGCTAGAACCTGTCTAGAACTATATATAGTGTATAAATGTGAAGATGCTGGGAAGGATCTGATCCTAAGTTTAGTACTATCTAAGAGTGTCCATGGGGTTGCCGATGGAGCTGTGGGTCTGGCATGAGTCTCTTTTCTGGGCTAGCTGGCATGGAGGGTGTAGGAAAGGGCGGAGGAGCCCAAATCCCCACTCCAAGTCTGGCCAGTGTGGCCCCTCCCTTGCATGTGTGAGCGAACCCTTGGAGCAATATTGGATATATGGTATACAGATACCATATATCTGTATACAGATTTAAAGATATGCTATAAAATACATTACTTGATCACTTGTCATCCCGTTAATCATCGATTTGCTTGAGCGGGCAAAAGTAACATTTCCATTTGACCCTATTGAGTGCCAGTGTAGCCCAATGGCATCTGGTTGCTTCAAAAAATACAAAAGAGCCTCAAATCGTTCCTTCAGGGTCTTGACAAAGAAGTATCTTGTAGGTGGGCAGCCACGTGATCTTTTGTCATACCGTGGGATCCAGTCGGTAATGGCTCTAGTCCAGCCATCATCTCCAAATCGCATTACATGTCCAGCCCACCTGATGTTCACTGACTTGGCAAATGAGACAGAGACCCTGACTCTGGAACAGCAATGGAGGTTGGAACTCCAGACTCCTTCTCTCACTTGAATGAGGCGTGATATTCCAAGCATAGCTCTTTTAATTCCTCTTTGGGAAACCCAAATATTGCTCTCATCCTGCTTTCATAGGGTCCAGGTCTGTGAGGCATATGTTAATGCAGGGAGAATGGTGGAGTTGAAGAGATGTGCTCAGAGCCAGAGGTTCTTTGTATTTTTTGCTATTTCTTCAATGCTTTTTGAAGGCAACTGGGAACTCTTTGACTCTATTGCAGCAACTTGGGAAGATACCATCATTGGCGACATCGATGAAGAATACAACCGACTGGTTCAGCACCTTCATGATTGTGCAGAAGAATGCCAAGAGAGAGAAAGACACAAAAGAACGCCTGTCTTCAGAAACTCTCGAGGCTCATTCGCCAAGCGTGGCAAGGCACGAGCCTCAGGAGACCAAATACTAACATCCAAGCTTGCTAAATGGTGCAGAGAAGTGATAAAAGAAGACCTCAAAGACAGAAGAGCAGAAATACTGGAAGATGCAGCAGAAGCCGGGAAAAGCCTTCACACTGCCCTCCTGTCCTTCGCCAACTATAAGACCAAGGTGACTGCCCTCCGCGCCCTGATCTATCTATCACATCTTCCAGAAAGGCAATGGAGAAGATGATCCATGACTTCTACTCAAATCTCTTTGATAGCCAGTTCCACAATGAAATTGAGCACATCATCTTCAATCGACGGTTTTTTGTCTGACTGATGTTGCTGTCATCCCCAAATTCCAAACAGGATTGGACCACCGTCTCCTTCATGCAAAATTCTACTTCCCGCAATGGGGAGAAAAGGCTGCAAAGTTTAAGAAGAGAAACTCCCAGAACGACCACCAACTGGGAACTCTTTGGCACCATTGCAGCAACATGGGAAGATACCATCATTGGCGACATCAATGAAAAATACGACCGACTGGTTCAGCACCTCCATGATTGTGTGAAGAATGCAGAGAGAAAGAAAGACACAAAAGGACGCCTGTCTTCAAAAACTCTCGAGCTCATTCACCAATGTGGCAAGGCGTGAGCTGCAGGCCACCAAATGCTAACAACCAAGCTTGCAAAGCAGAGCAGAGAAGCGATGAGGAAGACCTCAAAGAGAGAAGAGCAGAAATACTGGAGGATGCAGCAGAAGCTGGGAAAAGCATTTGCAACTCCTGCCTGTCCTTCACCAACTATAACACAAAAATGACTGCCCTCCGACGCCCTGATGGATCTATCACATCTTCCAGAAAGGCAATGGAGAAGATTATCCATGACTTCTACTCAGATCTCTTTGATAGCCATATCCACCTGCTGAAATACCAAATTCCACAGGATGAATATGTCGTTCCTAACGTTCTCCCTTCTGAAATCCGACATGTCATTTCATCAGTAAAGAAGGGAAAAGCACCACGCCCAGACAAAGTCTGACCTGAACACCTGAAGAATCTGCCTTCAATACTCATCAATATACTGGCTAAGCTCTTCACATGCTACCTGTCTGAATTCAAGGTGCCCTCCCAATGGAAAACCAGCAGGACAGTTCTACTGTTCAAGAAGGGAGACATCCACGAGATTGGCAACTGTCACCCCATTTGCCTGTTGTCCGTCATCTACAAGCTCTTCACTCGAGTCATCCTGAACAGAATTGGCAGAACATTAGATGAAGGGCAACCATGTCAGCAAGCTGGCTTCTGAAAAGGATTCAGCACAATTGACCATATCCACACGTAACCAATCTCATTGAGGTTTGTAGGGAGTTAGTTCAAGATGTCACTCTGTCTCACGTTCATTGATTTAAAGAAAGCCTTTGATTCTGTGGAGACTGAAGCAGTCATCGAAGCCCTAGCCAAACAGGGTGTTCAAACCCAATACATCAAGATCCTTCGTGAGTTCTATTACAGATTCACCACCAGGATCTCACA
The DNA here is from genome assembly GCA_021461705.1 of Cryptotis parvus. Taxonomy (NCBI): domain Eukaryota; kingdom Metazoa; phylum Chordata; class Mammalia; order Eulipotyphla; family Soricidae; genus Cryptotis; species Cryptotis parvus. The sequence continues at coordinate 1,643 of JAJIBD010013089.1, read as the reverse complement.
TTCTACAAGGGAAATGATCATTGATGTCAAAAGAGGGGTTCGACAAGGTGATACTATTTCACCAAAACTCTTCAGCGCCACCCTCGAGAACATCATGCGACAATTAGAATGGGAAGGAATGGGAGTGAAGATGAGCCGGTCGGCAACTACACCACCTCCTCTTCGCTGATGCCATGTTCTAGTAACACCAAATATTAGCCAAGTGGCACAAATGCTGGCTGACTTTGACCGAGAATGTTGAAAGATAGGTCTACAGCTGAATCTCAATAAAATACATAAAATACATAAAAATGTTTTGTATGTGGCTGACCAGATTTCCTAGAACCATCAAAGTAGGAAAGATTTTCTTGCTCCCTTCATGTATCTAGCTCCTTCAACAAAGACTAGCTGTCCATAGACCTCAAGCTGGCCTCTGGGCTCCCAGTCCTGTTTCTGTGGTTTCAGAGTTTGTCCCTGTTTCAGTAACACAGTTTTAATTACTATACCATCTTTTATGACTTGATCATTACCTTTTATTTAAAGGTATGTCAGTTGAATATTTTTATTTTTCAAATTTGGGCTTTTTAAGATTATGGAGCTGCCAGTGATCTATATATTCTGGTGCACATCCTTTATCATACTATTTTTATTTTTTTATTTTTTTGCTTTTTGGTCACACCTGGCAATGCTCAGTGGTTACTCCTGGCTCTGCACTCAGGAATTACTCCTGGCAGTGCTCGGGGGATCATATGGGATGCCAGGGATTGAACCCGGACCGGCATGGGCCTGCTGCATGCAAGGCAGACGCCCTACCTGCTGGGCTATCGCTCCGGCCCACAAATATACTATTTTTGCAAATATATTTTACCAATTTGAGGATCGACTTCTCATTTTCTTGACAATAAATCTTAATGTGTGAAAGAAGTACATTTTAATGAATTACAAAATGACTTCTTTTCCTTATCTCTTTTGTGTCCCTAAGAATATCTTTGGCTATTTAAGATTCACAATTTTTTTTTTTGTGTGTGTGTGTGTGTGTTCTGTTCCTTAAATTTTATAGTCAAACACATTTACTTATAAAAAAGATGTGTAGTTTCAGGTTTTATGCTTAGGTCTTAAACTCTGAAGTAATTTTTCATATGAGGGTGCCATCTAAGGGCCCACAACTCCTTTCTAAAACATCAGTAATTTCTTCGTTTATATTTGTTTATTATTTGGGGTTTTTCTTGACTGCTTTCTGTGGCACTCAGGGCCTCTTCCTGGGTCTGTGCCTAGCTGTTTCTCCTGACAGTACTCAGGGGACCAATTTGTTATTAGGGATAGAATTGGTGTCAGCTACATGCACGGCAACTGCCCAACCCCTTACTATCACTTCCACTCTTCTTTTCAATTTTTAAGGAGTGAAATGGAGTTTTCTTTCCTTCCTACACTGTGACTTAAGATTATTTTGATCATAGATTTGATGGAATTTAGTGGAACCTTGAGCCTTATTATTTTCCCATACCTGTCATGTATAGTGTGAGACAGGGGTCCATATTTTCCTTTAATGTTTCTTATAAACCCTAGACAATCATACTCCACTAGTCAGGAAAAGACACACACACACATCCCAAAAAAAAAAGGTGGAAAAGTTAGCTTTAAGAAAATTATTGAATTTATTATTC
>JAJIBD010013088.1:0-29921 GCA_021461705.1 Cryptotis parvus | reverse complement strand
TGAAGTCAGCCAGGGGGGAATTTGTATCCCATCTGCCCCACATTCCAAGCGATTTTGGCAACCTCATTTAGTCTTTTAGAAGGCGCAGTTGTTTGTAATTGAAAAGTTCATAATGGTTATTCATGCTAGGAATATTATCCGAAATAATATACAAGAATGTTTCAAAAAGCTATTACATACATCATTATAAAAACATCAGAGAGATGTTGATGATGGTCTTAAGAGCTCATTAAGTCACACCATTTGTCATTATTAAGTTTTATCAAATCGAATATATGTTGTATTGGAAGTGTGAATGAAACTAACTTGCAGAAATTTGCTCTTCTGAAATTGGGAAATTCTTCTAGAACTAGTACATAGTGATTTGAGCTTATGGCCCCAAAGAAAAACAGCGTGGTACGCGGTAACTCAGAATGGTGTAACTGACTTCAGCAAGTAGCCAGAAACTCCAGCAGGTTCCGGAACAGTGGAGGTGAGTCAGTGAGCTCATCTGTATTGCAGAGCGGTATCCCCCATCCAAACGGGGAGCCCATCCAGCCTGTTGAGGTCATTGGTTATATGTAGGATGCCCAAGGAATGGTCCAGTAAACTTTACCCATAGAGACAGGAGAGGAAAACCATAACAAGGTCAGAAAGTCCAATTAATTTTATACCAGTAATATATTTTCTATTTTAACCTCTAGGACAAGCATGACTTCCGGGGTTCTGTGAGAATAACTTTGGATTTTAATCTCCGTGATCCAGAAAATGGGCCCATTCTGGATGATGTCTCAAATTCAGTCCATGAACATGTAAGTTGAAAATTTTCAAATTCATGATACCTATTTCTGACTGTATTAGGAGAAAAACTCAAAATGCACAGGCACACATATGTAAATCAGTGGTTTTCTGATAAATTTGTTTTAAGGAATTAAACTCTTTTTAGGCTTTACCCAACTCTTAGTTTACTTCCTTGACAGAAGCTCTAAGTTTCATTTTGCTGTTTACCTCTCTCTTGAATTCAGGACCAACCTCTGAGTCGGCCCATCCAGATTTCCCCCCTGACTCATAAACACTTTGAACTGAAGGGCACAGTTTGTCGGTAATGGTGTCCTACCCAGGCTTAGTGCAGATAACAAAATAACTCAGCAGGCACACTCTGCAATCTCAGGCCTTCATCTTTGGGAGACCCACCTCATAAAGTTGCAGAACAGAGATGCAGAGCAGACCACATGCTTCCACAAGCACATCCAGAGACGCAGAGTTCTGATGGCTGACCTTAGCACCCGAGAAAGTGAGCAGAAGGTGGAGCCAGAGCGATGGCCCCACAGAGACAATGCTAGAAATCTTTGGGATTTTTCTTCCTTCCTTCAAATAGCACTTACTAAGTGCTGCAGTACACTGTTGCCCAGAGCCTCTGCATCTTGCCTGGAGTTGCCTCCTGCAGGCCACTTTGTAGATAGGGGCAGGAAGACAGTTTGGATCTGTGACTTTATGTGGCAGAATATCTTACCATGTATTCTGTGTTAGCTGGTATAAATATTTCTCTCATGCTACCACAATTATTGTGGGACTAGACTGATCTTGCCAGTATTTTATACCAGGCTATGTTGGTTCTCCAAGTATAATTAGACCAAAGAAAATGCTGTTTGCCTCCAAGCAAGCAAGCGTGGCTTTCTAATAAGTCTAAAAGCTAATATACAAAGCAGCTATGAAATAAAGAGCAAGAATCTTGTGAGGCTTGGAGAAATATATACCTGGCTTTAGAATATCCATTGGTACAGATACATGTCCCTCCCCACTCTGCATAGGACCTGCAGGAAACTGCAAGGACAGACCTTGGCAAGATCCGTGCTGGGGCAATATTAACATTTCAATGGGACTAGGTGAGGTCCTGGCAGAAGTGTACCTGAGGGGCAGATTGACCCTAACTGCTTTCCGCTCATGTGGGCCAGTCAGGCAGGGCTGAAAAGTTATAAAAACTGTAGTCTGTTCTTTTCCGCGCCTTTTTCTCTCTTCTTCTTCGCTCTCTGCCTCTGCTCTCCTCCTCTTCATTCTCTTCCCTGTTGGGCCTTAGCAAGTGGTAGTGGCCATTTTGGCCGAGTATTCTAAACCTACACATGGCCAGGGCCCAGCTAGGAACCTAAAGTCTGGGGTTTTCCTATTGTTGAATTGTGTACCAGAACAAGTGTGAGTAAAGCCTTTTAAAAACTGCTGGATTCGCGAGTCTTTCTCCATCTGCCAGCTGCCGATCCCTGGGGCAGAAGGGGGATCCCTATACCCTGCTCCCAGATTTTTTCAGGGAACCCAGTGTTCTTTGACAATTGAGTGTCTAATAGGTACCACACGCAGCATGTATATTCTAACATAGGAAATCGGTGTTAGGTCATAGAGTGCATTCTCTGGAAGATGGCAGACTATTCAGACATGCTAAGAGGCCACAAGGAAGCTGAGAACAGAAGCAGAGGGATGATTTCCCATAAGAGTGGAGGAAGGAGGGAGGTTCGTTCAGCATTCCAGTATTCGATCATTTAAAATGGAAACATGTCTCAGTTGGAATCAAATGAAATGCCTACTTACAGACTTAGATCCTAGAGTCCTGTCTTGCTTTGACAAACTAAGGCCAGTAAAAACAGCTGTGAAAATTGCTTATTTTACTATGCAGCTGCCAGAAAAAGAAAATTGTAAAAATTTATCTGCAAATGGATGGACATGGAGACTATCATGCTGAGTGAAATTAGTCAGAAGGAAAAAGACAGATATAGAATGACTGCATTCATTAATGGGATATAAATAGATACCAGTGTTTAACTGAGTGCTGGCAATGGTAATGTCAGACTAGAACTCACCACTGAATATACACTAAGAGACTTATATGATAAACTCTGTCTGCAGGGCTAGCCGCAATGTGTAAAAAGGGGAGTAGATGCAGAGACAGAGAGAGAGAGAGAAAGATAGGAAAAGGGGGTACCTGCTACTGGGGCAGCCTGGGGGGGTGGGCGGGGAGGGGGTGTGGGTACATTGGTGGTGGAAATGGGGGCACTGGTGGAGGGATGGGTGCTGGAATATTGTATAACCAAGAACCAATTATGAACACCTTTGTAACTATGTTTCACTGTAGTATAATAAAAAAAAATTAAAAATAATTAATTAATTAAAAAGAAAAAGTAAACTGCTTATTCTTTTAGGGGAATAGAAGACTTTATACCCAAATGTAATAGTTTATGTATGACCTGTTAATTATAGGGACAAACAAGATATTCCTTTTGAAATTTTTGTGCTCTTTATGAGTGCTTAATACTATTCTTAATCTTAATACTTAATCTTAATCTTAATACTAAACACAATCTTAATATTATTATGTTATTCCTGTCACACAAATTCAAAAGAGAGTGTTCAATAACATTTACTAAAATGTGTAAACTCTTTCCTGTGACTCTTTCAGATTCCCTTTGCCAAAGATTGCGGAAACAAGGACAGATGTATCTCAGACCTTGCCCTGAATGTGTCCACCACAGAAAGAAGCTGCTTATTGTCAAGTCTCACAACGATAAACTCAACATTAGCCTTACAGTCAGAAATAAAAAAAGACAGCGCCTATAACACCAGAACCATAGTTAATTATTCTCCAAATCTAATTTTTTTCAGGAATTGAGGTAAATTGTTTTTCAGAGTTGTCTTTCGTCAAACCTGTTTCCCATGGTGCTGCACCGATTGTAATTGTTATCTGATTTTTAAAGAATCCAAGGCATTTTTATATGATTAACACTTACAAAGAGTTAAAAGTACTAAGCTTTTTCTTTACAGCTTTGATTTTGATATCTTTCTCTAGAAATGTGTACCCCTTTTGGGTTCAGCATGTGGAAAATATCACTGGTTCATCAAAATCATACATTCCATAAAGTTCTTAAGTCATTGAAATTGAGACTGAGTTCAAGGACAAATTCAGTATTAAAGTGAAATTAAAAGTAGTATAGAAGGACAAAAGGGAATAACAAATATCTGGACACAAAAAAATTCACATGCATGCCAAAATAATCATGATACTGTTTTCTCGTTCCACTCATAGTCCTTAATTTGGCAAGAGAGTTGTGATATAAATGACTGTCTCATCATCAATCAGAAGTTTTTCAGGTCCCTGGGTCTTTTTTAACACTAATATATAGCTACCTAAGATGTGTATCGGGAGTAATTGGGACTTCTACATTTGAGCTTTGCTTTTAATTCTTATCTCTAAATGAATACCAATGGGTTAATATTCAACATCTATTTATATGAATTAAGAATAATGATCACTGTATCACTGTCTTCCCGTTCTTCATCGATTTGCTTGAGCGGGCACCAATAACATCTCCATATGTCCTGTCTCATGTTAGTAGAGCCCAAGGGCATCTGCTTTGCTCCAGGAACATAAAGAGCCTCAATCCATTCCGGAATGAGGTCTATAATTGTTACTGGTATTTGGCATATCAAATACAACACGGTTAGCTTGTCAGGCTCTGCCGTGCAGGTAGCATACTCTTGTAGTCATCTCTAAGTCCAGCATTTATTGATGAGACGTGCGGCCGCAAGCAGCCATGCAAGCCGGGCTGTAATAGGCTAGTCTGCTGGGTGGAGAATATGAATAATGATTAATATGAATATGAATAATGATTCATATTAAAAACCGATTCTTATATTACCCATGATATAAAAACTAGAATTTAGTTTATTAAATTCAGATGTTTCTGCTATCTCAACATTTATTATGATATAGCTTAGAGACATAATGACTAATACTTGGAAACCAATGTCTTATATAGGCAATGGTGACTCTCATATTCAGGGGCCATTTTCTTGATCTAACTTTTGGGCCCCACTTCTGGTGGTGCTCACCTGGTGCACTCTTCTGGCTCTCTTAATTAAGTGAATCCCACAGAAGTGGGGAGTATAGACAGGGACAAAGCTAACAGTGTGGAGTTGGGGTACAAAGGCTGCTGATCCTTAGGTCAGAGTCTATTCCTTAGAGCTCTGCTAACCTCCTCAGAGAGCACCACCCACAGTGGGCTTCTTGGCACCAGTATGGCTGACTTATTCCAGCCACCCTCCAAATTACCTGTCAGAAAGGTGCTGTTAGGACTCAAACGTAAGGATGGGCGATCTGCATTGCAGAGTGCTATGGGCTCTAATCCTTAAGTCACCCTTAACCTAGGGGTTTTCAGATTCCCATGCTCTGAGAGACAGGTGAACTCAGAATACTGGAACTCTCCTAACTAAATTGAGAAACAAATTTTAGTAAGACAGAATCCAAGGCACATCTTGGAGAATTGTAGAAAGCCAGCTTGAGTTTTACAACTGTGTGTCTGATGAAATTCTGTTTATTTTCTTTTCTAAGGCAATCCAAAAAGACAGTTGTGAATCCAATCATAATATCACATGTAAAGTTGGCTATCCTTTCCTGAGAAGAGGAGAAGTGGTAAGAACATTATATGAAATAGACGTAGCAGTGAGATATAAAACATAATTGCTCAAAGCAGTATGAATACTTCTAAGGGCAGCCATTCAGGGTACTAGAATAAAAATGTCAAGTTCTATACAAAAGAACACTTCCATCCATGGATAACCTTCTCTTGACCCATGAAATTTAATCATACCTTCTGTGTGTTGACTTAAATTGATGAAAATCTCTTAATGTATAAAAGTTCTATCTTTTGTAACATTCATTATCTTAGATTTTCTGTTAGTTTCTCTTTGGACTATCTATTTTGCTAGTTATATCCTGGAACAGTTTAGTACAAATCAAGATTAGTTTTGAGAATGGGAACTAAAGTGTCTTATGCATCATTGAACTTTCAGACTAGAAGTCTGCTGTTGCATATTTTTAAAAAAAATAATAATTGATTTTTTTCACCTGTCTATTGGGTTTTATGAGGAATTGTGCATTATTTAATCCACATGTTCAGATATAACTTCTCAAAAGTGAGCTACCTGTAGCATAGTATCCACAAAATTAATTCCAGTTTTCCATGTGTATTATTATAACTATGGAAACTATTGTAAATAAAACTCACTGCTGTGTTTATTATTATTGTGATTATAGATAGCCATTTTATTATTTTATTTTGCTGTTATATCTTAAAAGTCCAAAATATTTTTACAGTGTTAAATTCATGAGACCTAGTATATTTTCCTCATTCTTGGAAGGTGTTTAGATAGTTGTATTGAAGTTTCTTATTTCAGAAACTTTAATTTTTGCCAATTCATGCATACATTATTGTTATTGTGCTCATGGTAGATTAGTATCACAAAATAAATAAACTTTATTCATGGCACACAGTAATTGTCTATATACTATGGTACATGCTAGTAGTATAAATTATCTACATTAATACAATTTAAGTAAAGTAATAAAATACAATTTAAATGAAGTACTAAAATTTAATATTAATATGAAAACAATTTTGTAGATTTACATATAAAAACACATGTATCATATTTTTTCTAATTTTAAATGTAAGGAAGTCTCACAAAAATTTTAACTACATAATTTGAGTTTAGGTAAGCGAGGTGTTTCATATTTTTTTCTGTTAGTAACTATATATTTTTATTTTGTAGGTGACTTTCAAAATATTATTTCAGTTTAACACATCTAATCTTATGGAAAATGTGAACATTCAATTAAGTACAACAAGGTTGGTTTATATGAATATATTTATATGTGTATATGGATATATATTATTTCTATAGAGACAATGTTTGCTTTTTAGCCTCACAGGAAATACCTTACAGATTGAGATCAGTAGGAGTATAAGGTAATTAACCACTTTGCTTCACAAAAAATTGTGAATGAGCAAAGTAAGTTCTTATTTAATAGACGTAATATATATATATAAATGCATTAAACCACTGATTCTGTTAGGTCAGTAACAGATTGTAATCACATATCATTTGTATTGCCAAATTGAATTTAAATTCATTTAAAATTTTACAGTCTCTAATAACTTAAGAACCTTCACTTTGACAGTGATTCAGTTGACATTACCCAGCAATGTCAACTGAATCATTGAACCACTTTAAGTATTATGAAACCTTTTTGTAGCTTAATATGTTTTATCCAAATAAATCAAACTTTCTGAAGGAGAACTTATAAACTGAAAATAGTAAAGCTTATAAGGAAATTAAATGGGGACCTACCTTTCTTCTGTTCTTACCAATTGAATCATGATCTTGAAATAAAGTTCTATCCTCTTTCATTTATTCTCTATAGCAACATGGTCAGTGGCATGTAATAATCACTAAATGAATGCAGTATGATGGATAAAAAGGGAAAAAGTAAATTCACTGATGGATTATTTCCATACAGTCAGTTCAGCTTAGAAATTTGGGGGAGGGGGACACCCAGTGATGCTCAGGTAATCCGGATACCACTCTCAGAAATTCTCTGCCAACCAGTGAGACATCTCAGAGATATGCCCAAAGAATACTGTGGCACTGCTCAGATCCTGCAGTGCCTGGAGCCCTTAGGAGCCCTGAGAAGTATGCCCAGAGATGCTCAGGGCCTTTCGGCTACACCCACCAATACTTGAGGGGTGATGAGATGCCAGGGATTGACTAGAGTCTCCTTCCATGATCCTTAGCCCTTGTGCTACTTCCCCATTACTCAGAAAATACTTTTGACATGTATGAGTGACATATTGAGGTAATGGGCTCATTCCCATGAACTGAAGGAATGGTTTGAAGCTCTTCATGGTCCTAGAGCGAGCAAATGTCCTTGGGCTTCACTAGCATGTGGCAGGACAAATGGAGATGTGACTGGAGCCCTCTCGAGCAAATTGATTAACAACGGGAAGAAAAGTGATGCAAGTGCAGTGAAGTGAACCACTTATTCTTCCCATTGTTCATTGATTTGCTCGGAGCTGGCACCAGTAACATCTCCATATGTCCTGTCACGTGCTAGTGAGCCTGAGGTATCTGCTCATTCCAGGAACATAAAAAGCCTCAAATCCTTCGTTCAGGTCATGGGAATGAGGGTCTATAATTGTTACTGTTTTGACATATAAAATATGACGTGGGTAGCTTGCCAGGCTCTGCCATAAATTAGTAAGGAAATTAACCTCCTCTCCTCAAGACTGTATATAAGCTATTATGATGCAGAGTAGAATAAAAAGAGTCATTAGAAAATTAGAAACCGGGGCTGGAGCGATAGTACAGCAGGTAGGGTGCTTGCCTTGCATGCAGCTGAACGGGTTCGATCCCCGGCATCCCATATAGTCCCCTGAGACTGCCAGGAGTGATTCCTGAGTGCAGAGCCAGGAGTAACCCCTGAGCATCGCCGGGTGTGACCCAAAAGCAAAAAAAAAAAATAGAAACCATCAGCGGGGATTTCATGAAGGATGAAACTATATCTAATTGGTAATAAAAATTCAAGCAATATTTATCAAGATGGGGGATAATTGAAAGAATCATTAATGATAAACAGCAGTTCATGAACAGAAAGACTGGTGAGAAAAGTTAGATGAACATTCAGGCAAAATGCAGATGGTAAGCAAAAACTCAAAGGTAGAGCTGTAAACCTACTTGAGTAACACATCTTGTAAATAGCTTATACATAAGCAAATAGTGGAGTGTAAGGAAGGAGTATGCATTCTATCGAATTGTGTTGAGTTTTCAAATATTGGGATTAGAGATTATTTATATTGAAGAAGCATTGTGAGCTGGATTATTCTTCATAGAAAGATTAATCTGTTCATAGTGTGGGATGGTAAGAAGAGAAAAGGGACCATTAATAGCAATAGTCCTTTCAAATAAATAGCGGTAACCCACAGCAGGGTGCTGCTTCCACTGTTCCATCACTTATACCCTCACTTAAATTACTCGGACCCATCTGGAGTCATTCTAAAGTACTTATTAGTCATCATGTCAGACAAAACACTAGATAGATACTTGTCACTTGATAAGTGGGGTATAAGTAATATTTAGTTTAACAATATTGGTTATTTTGTTGTCCTGGACATTAACTTTAAAAAGTGTTACACATTCAGTCGCTATTTGTCTATCTTTAATATTAAAATACTCATTTTATAGATGAAGCATGGCACAGAAGTATTAAATAGTTTTCCCATAGTATGTCAACTTACATGCCATGTGTTCTGGCCCTGGAGCCAATGTTCTGTCATTCACAAGGGTTGTGAGAAGTGCGTGCGTGTGTGCAGATATACATTTACTCACATATCCTACAAAGGGAACTGATAATAAAACCAGGTTAATAAATAAGTATATAACAAATGATGTGAGCAACAAGTACTTAGTGTGGGAAAATGGTATAAGTAGATAAATTTAAATTTAAAATGTCAGCTGTATGATTCTAGACTCATGTCCTTATCTGTGATAAATAAAAAAGAATTACCTATTTAAATTGTGTTACAGATTCATAGTCCTGAGTTCTAATGTAGATTTCCTAAATCGAGATTTCCATTAAACTGTGTATTTAACAGTTAAGCCAAGGATTCCTTTCACTGTTCTCAGAGAAGTTTGAGAAATCTTAAACTCAATCTGTATGGTTCCCCCTCTTACATGGCTTCAGAATCAACTTAGAAGCTTTCTGTGTCTGTCTCTGACCTCCTTTCTCATTCTATTAAAATCCTAGATTTCTACTCTTTCTGCATTTATTTGCCATAAGATTCATCAGATGTTTAGAGCAAATTGTTAATGGTTTAATGAATTATTGAATGTGCGATAATTTTTTTTAATTCTAGTGACAGTGAAGAGCCTCCTGAAACGCTTTTTGATAATGAAGTCAACATCACTATCCCTGTGAAGTATGAAGTTGGACTACAGTTTTACGGGTAGGAGGAAACCACACCTTTCTGTAATCCAGTGGTTCAGAAACTGTGGTCCCTGGTCAGAGTCACCTGGGAAATAGTCTGGAAAAATTCTGTTGCTCCCCCAAAACTATTGAACCAGAAATCCCCTAAGTGAGACTCACAAATGTGTCCTAAACAAGTCCTTCAGAAAATTCTCATGCACTCAAAAAATTTGAGTAATTTGTTTTGTTTTGTTTTATGGCAATTCTCACCTGGTAATGCTCGTGGCTTATTCCTGACTCTGAACTCAGGTATCAGCTCTTGTGGGTTCAGCCGCTGTAGGGGTGCTCGGTATCCACCCTCATTTTACCACGATACGAGGCAGATGTCCTACCCACTGTACTTATCCCTCGGCCCCTGCACTAATTAATTTTCAATGAGTGTTGCGATGAAACTGGATTACATTGGCAGTCTTCAATTCATGCAAGTTGCCTACGCCAGAATCCTTTGCACAGGACAGAGTTTCTGGAGGTCATCTCTCAGTCTGAGGGATAAGACCGTTCTGTGCATGCTCCGCAACCACTGAAGAGGTCTACCATCCTTTATCCTGAGAACTTGTGATCTGTCAAACATGTTGGCTAACTTTCTCACTACAAATCTCCTCACTTAAACAGATCTCTTAAGTTTCTGCTAAATAAGGATATGCAGTATATTAACAAGTATTGTAATCAGTGGTAAATTTCATGTAAAAGTCATCATTTTATTAGCCTTTTTTATGTCAATGTTCTTTTACCAGACAACCATACAATGAGAGAATTACAATATATGCATTGATTTTGCCTTTGTTTCCTAGACTTTAAGTCCTGTTTGCTATTTTTTATTTTGATCTATCAGCATTTTAGGAAACCATTTTCCTAATAATTTTTAATTTTTTTTTTGGTGTTTCTTCCCTCCATCTCTTCCCCACCCAAATTTTATTACACCATTTTAGACATACAATTGCAAGATGTTCATGCAGAGTTCTGGTTCTACAGTGTTCCAACACCCATCCCTCCACCCAAACCCATCTCCCATCACCAATGTCCCCACCTCCCTCCCTCCTCCCTCACCTCTAATACTTGGCGGGTTCTGCATGTCTTCTCTCTCCTCCCTATCTCTCCCTCCCGCCAAAATTTCCTGCACATCGTGGAATACAGTGGATTAAAGGACATTACTGTTTCCACTATTTTGATGGACTGAGTGGCCACAAGCGGCCGCGCAACCTGGGCTCGAACTGGTTTTGCTCTGTTAATCTGGTCGTTAGGCAGTTTCCAGCGTCCGGACAGCAAAGGTGGTGGCTAGTGTGGTGGGCGATTCTCATCCGGCTGCTTCCGGGACCCCGGAGGTGATGGGCCCACTCCCAAAACCCATCTGCCCTCCCGAGAGCCCCATGGTCAGCTTAGCCGGGAGAAAGCAGAGTTCCAGCTTCCCCAGGCGCGTCCGAGGCCTGCATGCTATATCAATAATTTTGAATTTTCTTGAAGTCAAATTTTACCAAATAAGTTTTTTTCTCTTTTGCTAAAATGAGGTTTAAAGTACAATTAAATTATTTTTTCTGTATTTATCTAGCAAACAGAAAAATTATGTGTTTTAATTTTAAGTTTAGTAGAAATATAGAATTCTTGATTTAAAATGAAAAGCTGCAAATCAATTTTTAATGTACAAAAAATGTAAGAAGCAAAATCCCAAAATATAGCATCTTAAGTAGTAACAAGACATGCTTTTTTAAAGTCTACTTAGAGTTCAGTATTTCTAAAAATGTCAAGTTTTGGCCTGATTTACAAAATAAAAAGAATATTGGTAAATTTATGAAAATGTCTACATGGTAGTAATGATATTTTTATTTTAAATCTATGGGAGTTTTATCTGCTGTACTATTTGTTTGAGTCTTTTAAGGCCATATAAGCATTTGTGAATATTGTAATTTTATAATGCATACTCACCATCATCTAATATTGAGTTTTAGGTTTCAGAAAAAAAGAATTGATTTATTTGAAATATTTATTAAATAATTTTAATTTTAAATTGTCAGCTTTTGTCAGGTATAAACAATGAAAAGGATGAGGTCAAATAAAAGTTATACTTTGTCGTGTTTTGTTCTAATCCTTTCAGTTCTGCAAGTGAGTACCATGTTTTAATTGGTGTCAATGACACAGTTCCTGAATTTATTAATTCTACTGAAGATGCTGGAGATGAAATTAATATATTTTATTTGGTAAGACATTATCTTTAAATTTTAATTATAACTATTATTAAGTTTATAAAAATCTTTAAAATGATCAATAGACTTAGAAACATGTTGGCTGGACGATTAAATAACTGCATTCCAATATTTTCTTTATAAAGTTTACCATTTGAAAAATATATTCATAGCTCCACCCAGCAGAAGAACTGATCACAGCCCAGCTCGGTGGCTGCTTTGTGACCTCATGGTTCATCAATAAATGTTCAAGATTATAGGTGACTACAGAGTATCCCACCCACACGGCAAAGTCTGGCAAGCTACCCGTGTCATATTTGATATGCCAAATACCAGTAACAGTTATAGACCTCATTCCCATGACCTGATGGAATGGTTTGAGGCTCTTTATGTTCCTGGAGCAAGCAGATGCCCTTGGGCTACACTAGTATGTGACAGGATGTATGGAGATATTACTGGTGCCCACTCAAGCAAATTGATGATCAATAAGAAGACAAGTGATACAAGTGAAGTGAAGTGATTTATAATTATACTTTGAAGCAATTTTTAAAATATTAGAACTCTAAATAGAGTTCCTTGAGGGAGCACTACCTGAGCAATAGAAGAGATTCCTTGCATGTAACAACTAACCAGAGTTTGATCCCTGGTACCTCAAATGATCCCCTGATCTGCATCAGGAGTGATTCCTGATTACAGAGCCAGGAGTAACCCCTGAGCGTTGCTGGATGTGCCCTCCACAAAAAAAAGGGGAATATTCCTCATTATTCCTATCAATAAGCAAAGCCATCAGTGACTGTGTCTATCACTGTATACCAGGGAGAATGACCTAGACCAGAAAGACCAGAAAGAGGAAGTACTGATACAGGCTTCTTGACAGAAGGAAAGAAAGGAACTGTAAGGAACCCTCGTTCACTGTTGGTGGGGATGATAGTTGGTCCAGTCTATGGAAAAACAGTATGTAGCTATCTCAAATAATTAAAGATAGAACTATCATGTCATCTAATAATTTCAGTTCTAGGAGTATATTGATAAAACAAGAGATACTAATTCAAAAAGGTATCTGCACACTTAAGTTCTTCGGAATGTCATTTAAAATAGCCGGGATATGGAAACTATCCAAGTGTCTCGAAACATGAATGGGCAAAGAAGACGCAGTATATGTACTCAGTGGAATACTACTCAGTGGCTGGAAAAGCAGATACATACAATATGTTGCTTTTATTTATTTTATATTGTATTTGGATCACATGTGGCAGTTCTCAGGGCTTAGGGCTTACTCCTGGCTTTTTGCTCAGGGATCACTCCTGGTGGGACTTTGGGAACCATATGAGATGCTAGGGATTAAACCCAGGTCAGTCACGTGCAAGCCAAGAGCCCTATCCACTGTGCTGTCTCTCCAACTCTGATATATTGCTTTTTGTTTAAACATAACTGGAAGACTGGGCATGGGGTGGGGGGGCTCATACTAAGCAAATAAGTCAAAAGAAAAACAATAGAGAAAAAATTTGACAGGTTGTTGTATCTTAGTGTTACCTACAATGTGGTAGAATTTAGGAAACTTCTTTAATCTCAGTATTCTCCACTATTTCTATAATGAGTATCGGTTTTAATCATAAAACAATAGATGTTAATAGAAGTATGTACAATTTATGACTAAATATTCAGAAATTTATGGAATTAAACAAGGAGATGGTGCCAGGCAAGCTGGAACATATTACAGTGAGAAGGTCAGGATCAAGAAATGCACTGAAAAGGCACACACTGCACACATTGTCAATGGGGGTGCGGTTAATATTCAGAACTTTGTTCCCAGAGGAAGAGCGTTTAGTCTAGTTGGTTCAGCTATGAGGTCATTAGGATTTTCTGACAATAGTCTGTGTTGATGAAGGAACTCCTTAAGGAGGCCCAGAAATCATGTTCAAGGATAGCCACAGCGTCAGCTTAGCCTATGTCAGTTAAACCTCTTTGTAGCAGACAAAAATTCTGAAGAGTGAATTTAGCTTCTTGCTGAATTTCATTCTGCCACATTTTCCTTCCTTGTGATCTGTACTTACCAGTAGCTCTGTGATGGCATATACGCAGAATATTAGATTAATGAGCAAAATCAGATGAGGACTTCTGAGAGGGAATCAACCTCTTATCAAAGTAAATTATCAATAGCTATCACACAAAACCTCCAGACAGGGATAGGATTGTCAATAGAAATATATGGTTTGTCTGCCCCTGGACAGACTCTCACAGGCTAGAAAACCTCACACATCACAACCGCAGCCACTTTCAAGGTCCAGACTCCACAGCTCAGCAGAGACACACCCATCAGGATAGTTGAGCTCAAGCCGAGGCATGCAGGATGGGTGATGGTGGGCCCTCCCCAAACTCAATGCCCTACGGCAAGGCCTGGTGAGCCCGCCCAGAACTGCGACTGGCTAGGAACCAGGGAGAGGCACAGGGCTGAGCTTCTTCCCACTCAGCTTGGGCTAAGCTAGTGAGGTGTCCTGGAAGCAGGGCAAGTTGTGGTCCTTGCCTGCTCCCCAGACAGAATCGCAGAGGCCGGAAAACCTCGCGCATCACAACCACAGCCACTTTCAAGGTCCAGACTCCACAGAACAGCAGAGCCCCATCTACACCCCCCCCATGGCACACAGGCACTCTGCACCCCCTCTTATCTCAAAACCTTGTATATTTTCTATCCCATCATTTTCTAGAAATGAAGGGTATGGGCATGATGTGTGGTCTGGGGACCACCTCGGTAACTTCCTATACAGTGGACTCAAATGGCACAATGGAGATTTGAGGATCTCCATTGACTTTGGTCTAACACCATGTTCATCGACCATATTTAGAGAAGTAGCTCCAACAACCAATATAGAATGGATTATTCAGCATATGACTAGGAAAAGCTCAAACAGACATTGAGACATTGTGAAATCAGTGCTGTCAGTAGCTGTGTTGATGGTGTGTCTGGGAATTTCAGTAGAAAACCACTGTGTTCTGGAAACCCAGAAAGTGAATCCAAGAACAGAAACTGGCCAGACTCCCACACACCAACCTAGGAAAAAAAGAAGTCATGACCTTATCATTACTGTTCCCTTATATGAGTTGTAAGGATCAACATAATTGATGCTGGCTAAGTGAGCAGGCATCGGGAGGGGGTGGAGGGTGGGAGGAAATGCGGGTCTCTGGTGGGGGGGGCACACTGGTGGTGGGATAGGTGCTGAACGATGAATCTTTCCAGAAACTGTGTTGTGAAAAAGTTTGTACTTTGTAAATCATGGTATTTAAAACAAATTATTATTTAAAGAGGGAAAAACCAAATAAAAAATATCCGGTCGTCTCATTTACGTGACTAGTGGTGGCAGGGTCATCTAGCTGGGGTACGTGGGTTTAGGAAATTACAAACACTTTCGGCTCATTCAAGCAAAAAAAATATACTTACTTGATCTGAGTAAATGGGGTAAATATTTCCCTTCTTTCCACCTCTAAAAGCTGATAGATCACTTTTTGTATGATAGAGCATACAAAATAAGTATGGTAAATTGACAAAGAAAAATTATATAATGTCCCTTTAAACACAGTCCAATTGTAAAATATGATTATAAGTGATCATGTGAGCACTAACCATGATATAATCCTGTTTTCACTTTTTCAGTCATGTGAATTATTTGTTCGTTGCTGTAAATTATGTACATCAATTCTAGAATTCTAATTATTATAGAATTTGAGCAATAAATTAAATGCTAAAAACTTATATATAATAGAAAAGAAACTATTGAAAAGAAAGAATCATGTTTTCTTTTATTTCTATAGATTAGAAAAACCGGACAGTTTCCAATGCCAGAACTTAAGCTGTCGATTTCATTCCCCAACCTGACGTCAGATGATTACCCTGTCCTGTATCCGATTGGATGGTCCTCTTCTGATGTAAGGAGGGAGGGAGCCAGGGAGAAAGGAAGGGAGGGAGGGAGGGAGGGAGGGAGGGAGGGAGGGAGGGAGGGAGGGAGGGGGAGGGAGGAGGGAGGGAGGGAGGGAGGAAGGAAGGAAGGAAGGAAGGAAGGAAGGAAGGAAGGAAGGAAGGAAGGAAGGAAGGAAGGAAGGAAGGAAGGAAGGAAGGAAGAAGGAAGGAAGGAAGGAAGGAAGGAGGCAGGGAGGGAGGGAGGGAGGGAAGGAGGGAAGAAGGGAAGGAGGGTAGGAGGGAGGGAGGAGGGAGGGAGGGAGGGAGGGAGGGAGGGAAGAGAGGGAGCGGGAGGGTTGGAGGGAAGAGAGGGAGCGGAGGGTTGGAGGGAGGGACAGAGGGAGGGACGGAGACTGGGTGACATTGGTAGCTGGCTTCTGATATTAAATGTTTCTTTTAAGGCAAGAATGAAAAACCTTTCCATTTAATCCAGGAAAAAGTATACTCATGATAACTTAAAAAGGAAAAAATATTCTCTTCTTAAGACTTTTCTCTAAACTTCCATGCTTTGTCCTTTATTGTCTGTATCAAGGATGTAAAATATCCTCAGGAATCAAAAATTTATTAGATTGAGGCTTAAAAGCAAAAAAGAAAAACCTCAAGGGAAGTAACCACCTTCTAAAGATGACAGTTTAAGCTTCCAATTGAGTACATGTGGATGTTTCCTTAATCTTTCTCCTTTGTGGACTAAATATCTCACCCCTTCATTTATTCTACAAAGTTACTGCTGGTTGAATACAAAATTACAGATTAAAAACTCCTCTGTTCCTTTAATTGCACGAAATTGTGAAGCCCATTACATTATATTGAGTAAGAAATGCGAACCCTTCTTTTTCCTCAGTGGAATTTTGATTATTTTTTTCTGATCATGGGACTTATAAACTAATGATCATTTTTTAAAAGAAATCTGATAATTATTTATGAAGCAGTCAGTTTACTAACATTCTTTTCCTTAACTTTAAAAAATAGTTTATGAAACTACTCACAGTTCAGTGGCAGTCATTGTTACTGGGGACTGGTGTGTGTCACTGATGCAGAAAACAGCTGCTTTCGTGTTGAGCTTTCCTGCCTTCAATTGAGCATTTCAAACAACGGCTCCTGTTTGTATGGCAGTAGATATCATTTGTAGTCGTTTTTCTCCATAACATCATTCTTGCCTGATACAAGAAATATTTTCACCTTTCAGAACGCAAACTGCAGGCCCAGTGACCTTCAGGATCCTTTTCATATCAATTCTGGGAACGGAATGTCCATATCCAAATCTGAAGGTCTCAATCGAGGCACAATTTCGGTAAATTTTATTAACAAAGATTCATGTTTGTTTTAACCATGCTTTTAAGTGAATAGATCCATCCAGACATAAATATACTTACATTAATTGTTTCGATATAGTATATTTTATTAAATGACATATACCTTTCCCTTTTAACAGGACTGTAGTACCTGTAAATTTGCTACCATCACATGTGATCTCATTCCTTCCAATGTGACCCAAATGAACATTTCACTTGTCTTATGGAAGCCTACTTTTATAAAAGTAAGTAGTTACATTGTTCTTGTCAATGACTGAGTCAAAACTAGAAAGAAGTGCTCATTGCTTCATGTCAAACAGTGTGCTTCTATACACAGAACACATGGCTGGAAGTCTAAAATGTGTGGTCCAAGCCTGAGCTCTGCTGAATTTTGATTTTGCCTACCATATTCTTTAACAACTTAAGTTCCCTTCCAAATCTATGGTTTTTTTTCCTGTCTCTCTTTTTCTTTTCATTGTGCTTTAAGAAAAGATCTATGCAGTACCAAAACTTACACTTCACTTCATTCTTTGAACTCAGTTTAAGGAACAAAGACTTAGAGAATGACCTCCCAACCCTATGAACAAAGGACAGAGCTAACATATTTGGACCCATTGTGTTAAGATAGACCTTACACATATTCACAAATAAATTAAAAAATATATATATATGTATATATATATATATATATATATCTTGTAGCATATTATTTCATATAAAGTGTACCTGCAAACTATTCAGAGAACATTTTTAGACTTTAATACAGAGAAAATAATCTATCAGAAAACTACCCAAAGCTTAGTTTGTGGACTTAGGAGACAGAGCAAAGGGCCAGAGGATGTGATTTCATCTGGATCCCCAAGCTTAATTCTCAGCACCACCCAGGGCTCCTAGGCACCCAGCTAGGAATAGCTTTTGAGCATTACCAAATGTGGCCCCAAACCGTGAAAAAACAAACAAAAATATGTTCATATTTATATATTTTCTCTCTCTCCTAGAATGTATTTGGTTAATTATATGCAATCAACTATTTATAGATTTTTCCCATTAAGTTTCTATTTTTATGTGAAAAAATGTTGAATATTGACAAGTCCATGTCTCATCCTGAACTTCTATGTAAATTTATTTTGGGAATGCAGCTATTTCATACCTGGTTATATTAAAGTGGACAGTAGTCAAAGCTAATTTTTGCTAAGGAAAATAGAAAAAAATTATTTAGAAAAAATATTATTATTTAACAAAGACTTATAAGTGAACACTTGTGTATAGAGAAGGAGGGGAGTATGAATTCGAGCATTCAGTGCCACCATTTACATTTGGATGTTACCGAAATTAGAGCTTCTAACCTCAGAAAAATTCTACTTTTAAAAAAAATTACACTATTCAAATGTGTCTGACACTGGTTGCAATTAACATAATACACTGAAAATAAATTCCTTTAAATTTTAGGCACATTTTTCCAGTTTCAATCTTACTGTAAGAGCAGAACTTGAGAGTGAAAATACATCACTGGTTTTAAGCTCTGGCAATAAAAAGAGAGAGGTAAGTGCAGCTCTAAGTTTTGAAAATATTGCACATTTCACTTTGAGTTTTGTGACATATGTTTTATAATTGCTTATAATCCCTAAAGCAGTTACTAGTACTTCTCTCAATAAGTGGCAGATGCTGTTGCTTCAAATTATACTTGATTAGATGCAAGTGTTATTTCAGTGTCATTTTTCTTTGTTAGAAACTCAGAGAAATCATGATATTTACAATTAGCATGCCATGTTTGACTTTATTACTTCTAACTATCCCAGTAAATTGATGTTTTTACTTTCACCTGGCTAACAAATGATGCCTTGCAATTTTCCTTCTTAAAAACTGACATTATAAAAAGCAGTTGACATCTAAAGAACAGACTTGGAAAACAAATTCTTAGAGAAAATGTCTTTTCAGTACAGAAATACATGTACTTTATTTTCATCTTTTCACTTAGTCATGGGAAATTTAAAACAAAATGAATACTTTTTTATGATACAAATATATGCTAGAGTATTCAGTAAAAATACAATGGGCTTGAGTTGTTTCTTCTTGTCCTTTTATAAAATAAAGTCAAAGTACTTGTTATAGATGTAAGCATTTTAACATAAATTTCCCTCTAACCAAGACGAAGAGCTTAAATACCTCAGGTAGTTATTCCAAGTCATAAATATTTTAAATTACCACTTTTTAAAAATTACTTCAGTGTCAAGGACCTTCCTAAGTATTCACCCTTGAAGAATACATACTTATAAAGACATGTAACATATGCAAAATAAATGCATATGATTTTTACATATTTTGTAGTATTTTGTAAAAGCGCTTATAACTGCCAAGTTGGTCCATATGCAGAGAAGTCCAAATCATCAGTAGACATAGAAAATGAATACTAATTATAATGAAGATATTTTATTCCAATCTGTCTGTTGTTACTTGTCACTTGTCTTCTTGTTGTTCATCGATTTGCTCAAGCAGGCACCAGTAACGTCTACATTCGTTGGGAACGAGGTCCATTATTGTTACTGTTTTTGGCATATTGAATACTCCATGGGTAGCTTGCCAGGCTCCGCTGTGGCTCTGGGTTCATCCCAAGGGGTCCAGTCTTTTTCTGTGTCAGACCATCAACCATGCAGAGCCCACAGGGCAGAGCCCTGGTTGTAGACAAGCCTGTCTCCTGTCTTCCACCTGCTGACACAGCCAGGTACTGCAGCCACACCTGTAACACCTCGAGGGGCAGATCTGTTTCTTAGAATCAATATAATAAAGTTATTATATTAATTTCCTCCTAAATTATAGTCAATCCTAATGCAGCTACTTATTCTTCATTTTATACTTAAAGAAAATGATATAAAAATCAAATGCTAAAGGTTATTTGTAAAAACATGATCCTAGGGAGAGTCACTAATCCTTTGGAATTTTTATATCTTCAATTTCAGGGAATTATTTGACATATATCTTAAATATCAACATTTATTTTTAAAATTGACCTAACTGTATATTCAATATAACCAAGCTCTATATTGCCAGTGTGACAGTGACGTTTTCAGAGTGGTTTGAGGGGCAGGATCCCGCTCTGCTGTATGCAACTACATTCCATCAGCCTCCCTATTGTATTCATCTGTCACCAGGAATAAGTAATTGAAATAGTTTCTTAAGCTTTTAGTAGTCCTTAGGATCAACCCAAATTTTGTTTTCTGATAAATCAAGGAATGAGCTGCAGAGCACAGAAGTGTTGTGTAGTGACTGGAGCACTGAAAGCTACATATCTGCCAAGTTTTAGGCAAAGTAATTAAGACTTTATGATATAAACCAACATAAGCTTAATAAAAATCTGTTTTTAAAGACTGTAGAGATAGTAGAGTCAGTAGGGTATTGTACCTTACATGTGGCTGACCCAGGTTTGATTCCCCAGTATCCCATATGATCCCTCAAAGCCACATCAGGAATAATCCCTGACAGCAGAACCAGGAGTAACCCCTGAGCACCACAAGGTGTGAACTCAAAACATATATGTGTGTATGTATGTATATATGTATGTATGTATATATGTATATACACACATATTTTGTATAAGTGTATATATATATATATGTATGCATATATATTTTAGGTTAAGAACTAATTTATAAGTGCTGACTCAGAGTAAGTCAACAAAGAGTGATTATTACCAAGCACACTACCAAGTGTATAGGGAGTGACTATACATGCAAAGATTCATTTAGCTCCACATTTTGAATTTGCACATTTTACTATGTGAAAACAATATCTCAATTCATAAACAACCAGAAAGTCACATTAAAATTAGAAGAGGAAGTTGTTTTAGTTCATGCATCAGACTCCTGTGCTATTCAGTCTAAGTGTATTTGTGGAGACCGTGTCCTGCCATCTTCAAAATACAGAAATTTTGTTTCTCCCAAAGTTAAATTCATCACAATCATTGAACATTCTTATTCCATTGAACATGTATATTATTCCTATAATATACATAAGTATATTACTTACATATATATTTCAAAAGGAAATGTTTAAATTTTAGTAATAACAAATTTAACATGGGTAGATATTTTTAATGGATATTTTTCACTATAAACTCAATATGTTCTTTCTTGTAATAATAAGGCTAAGTATTGTTTTCTAGAAATGCATAGCATACAAAAACTCAATATACTGGAAGTTCATCTAAATGTTGATCAGTGTTAACAATCCTGTTTAATTCTTTTCAGCTTGCTATTCAAATATCCAAAGATGGTCTGCCAGGCAGAGTGCCATTGTGGGTTATCCTATTGAGTGCTTTTGCTGGCTTGTTACTGCTAATGTTGCTCATCCTAGCACTGTGGAAGGTAAGTACCACCTTCTGTGACTTTCTATTTCATTTATCAAAAGAAAAAATGGTGCAACAAAATTGTAATTTATCTGCAGAATGTAATAGCCTAGAAAATTAGACACCTTGAAATGATAATCATCAAATAGTAGTTACCAAACCAGAAGTGACCCTTGAGTATAACTGGTTATGGTCCCAAAATACAAACAAATGCAAGCAAAGAAAAGGAATGTGTAAACAGTAGAATCTTGGCTGAGATAGTCTCGTCCTAATCATAGCTCTATACTTCTTAAGAATCAATTGCTTAATGCATTAAGATCAATTACACATTTTCTGTAGTAGGTATGTGACTGAGTGAGGGACACAGGATCTGTGAATTCTTCATTAAAAGTGACATCATTGCACATTCTGTTTCACATCCCTCTGTAAAACTAAGTGGTTGACTATTTCTACTAGGCAAATCTGCATATAGATATAGATGCTTTGCTTGATCTGAGGTATGCAAGATGATTAATATTCTGAGCTGTGTCAAATTCTAAATCATCAGAGCTGATATGAAGTAAGGTTGAATAAATTTAAATAGAATAAAATCCCATGGGAAAGTTGAGTAGTTTTCCAATGAAACATCAAACTGACTTTTCTAATAAGACCACCTTTGTTTTCAGCCTCTTATTTTATTAAACTCTGCTAAAATATGTAAATTTTATTGCATATAAATGTTATAGTTCCTTAACAGCATAATTATCTTTTACCTAAATATTTAAATAGTTTTAGAATTTAAGTAACCAATCTCTCTCACTGGATTATTAGCCACCCATTGCTTTATCACTTATAATGACCAACTTCCCTTTTTGTTGGGGGAGGGTATTTCTCTTGGAGAGGGAGATAGAAAAATTTATATCAACGATGTAGGTCTGGAGCATTGAGTTCAGTAAATGGAACCCAAAGCTTTTCTCCAACAAAATGCTTTCCCCTACTCAGTTCTACTCTTCGACTTAAAGCTTTTTCCTCCTATTTTACAGGTACTGAGAACTGTAGTACCTGGCTTGGCCACACGGTGGTACCCAAGACATGGTTTCAGTGGTAGAAGCCTTTCTGTATGGTCTTGTGTGAGCGGTGTTCTTTTCCATGCAGTTTCAGATCACTAACAAGGAGAAAAGTTAAAAAAAAAAAAAGAACATGTGTGTAGACATTCTCTGTTTAGATCAAATGTGCTTTTAATACTAGTTTTTCTTGTCTCTGGTCTTAAAACGAAAGGTGTAAAAATAGACACTTTTCCTCTAAGAAATAGTTTAATACATCCTTAGGTTTATATCTTTAGTTTATATCCAAGCAAAGCTTATTTAGCAACGTTTGAAATAAAATCCTCACCAATAGGTATAGTTACTTCACCCTCTTGGGTGAAGAATCAAGCACTCATAAGTTAGTCTTTTGCTAGATGAGAAGGAAGTTAACACCTGTTGGGTTGATTATATGACAGTAACTGTTTCAGGTTTTCTATTTCAATAGTCACTTTCTTCTTGAATAGTCATCTTAGGACTTAGACTACTATGAACTTCATTTCACAAATGAGATAACTGAGTTATAGAAAAATTAAGTGTTTATCAAGATCACAGTTAGCCAGATTGAATCTGGGCCATTTCATTTATATATCAGCACTATTATCACCCGTACTCAAAATTATTTTACTCTATGGCCTTTCTTCTTATTTCCATCTGTGACTATAATTTCCCAACTAAGTAACTACATTTTATAGGGAAAAATGTCAAAGCAAAGAGATGCAAATATCTCTCCCAAAATTACTATCTAGTAAGGGATTGGTTTTAAGCAGTGCTATATCTGCAAAGTTTGTTCCTATCCCAGTATATCATGGTAAGGAACAAGGAAGGCTCTTCATCAGGATTTCCAAGAATTGCACATTCATCTGGATCTCCAAGAGAACCATGAACTCTGAAATAAATACAAATCTTTCCCTTTGAAATATAGGCCTCAGGTTAAGTCCTGACATTGAGCAGGTCTGTTATATTGAATCATGCACATACTATTCAGGTCTATTGTATTAAAAGTCACGTTAGGACCTCCTTGAGTGTATCCAACACTGCTCTCAGCATCATGTGTCTTCCAATATGACTTAGAGCTGGAGCAGAAACCTCAGGAGCTCTTCCCGGCCAAAGCCCAGGACTCTGAAAGATTCCTGGAATTCTAGGCTCCATGCAAGCCTCAAGCCAAAGTTTCGACCTAGAGCAGTGAATTTATTTCCAAAGATGGTCTTTGTCTTACAGTATCCATAGCAGAAATCAAAGCTTGAAAATAATCTCAGTAGCTTCTTTTTTAATTAATATTTTATTATACCACCGTGAGATGCACAATTACAATGTTGTTCATGTTTGGAGGTTTTGGTCACATAGTGTTTCAGCACCCCGCCTCCACCAGTGCCCATTTCCCACCACCAATGTCCCCAATTCCCTCCCCCTCCCATAGCCTGCCTAAATGGCAGGTTCTTTATCTCTTTTCTCTCTCCCTCTCTCTCTTTTCCTTCTCTTACATATTGTGGGTTGTGCTACATACAATCTCAGTAGCTTCTTAAGAGATTTAACCTCGACGGGAGAAGCCTTCTAGGGGACACCAATGTAAAGAGCTTGAGAATCTGGTGAAATGGGCTGTGGTGCACTTAGAGGAGAGCAAAGCATCAGAGTGAGATGCTCCACAAAGGAGCCTAAAAAGGCAGAATATTCCCCTCTCTTGACTGAATCTCTTATGATCTCATTTGGGGCTTATAGATGGTGAATAGCACCCCCATTTCTTAATCTTTCTTACATTAGTCAAGTCTTATTCATTCAATATTTCTTCCACGTTATAGTTATTATGCACATATGTTTCCCCCAGTGACTGTTTACTCATTTCCTGTGCTACAGAAATTTGAAGGAAAGGAAATAAAGAGCATCATTAAAGGACGTCAGCTCAATGTCTGAGCACTTGCTCCCATGAGCCAGAGACCTGGGTTCAGTCCCAGTACCACACAATCTCCCAAGCACTCTGGAGCTGACCCCAAAACAAAATTAGAAACATCATTAGACACATAAGAAGGAAATAAAAAGCAAAGATGAATGGAACAAGAAAGTCTGGGTAGGGCTGGAACAATAAATACCTGCTCCATCTGACAAGCCTTGTCTTGTATGAGGCCAACCTGGGTCCGGTCCCCAGTACCCTACAGTCCCTTGAACACTGCCTGGAGCAGTCCCCGAGTGCAGAGCCAAGAGTAAGCTGTGAGCACTGCTAGGTATGACCCAAAACAAAACAAAACAAAAGTTTTGGTTCAAACTTCTTTTTTTTTTAATTCTGGCTTCTATTGGTGCTGTTTTTTTTTTTTAATTCATTTGGGATACCCCAGCTTCTGCCGAAAAGCCAGTGGTTCATAAAGCGGGTTTGGTGGAAAACTTTAAATAATGCAAGTTATTTTTTTTGCTTTTTTGGGTCACACCCAGCATTGTTCGGTGGTTTCTCCTGGCTCTGTACTCAGGAATTACTCCTGGCGGTGCTCATGGAACCATATGGGATGCCGGGATCGAACCCTGTCTGGCATGGGCCAGCCGGCGTGCAAGGCAAATGCCCTACCCGCTGGACTATCGCTCCGGCCCCACAAGTTATTTTTTAAAAGAGTGCATTTAATGTGTGGAAGCAAAGCAAAGATGAAAAGAAGCAAAAATGCACTTGAGAGAGGAGGAACAGAAGCTTAAGAAATGGAGAGCAGGAGATATAGTGCTTCATCATAAGCCACCGCCTGCCTTGAAGGACCATTCCTGTGACGTGTTCTCCGCTCAGCACATGTGGGCGAGAGTCAGGATCCGAGTCATTTGTGAATCAAGAATTTTTTAGCTGTCCCAGTGATGAAAAAGGCCAGGGAAGATTCCCTTGCATAATTAACCATCTCTTCATGAGTCCTTATTTAAATTTTTTCAAATCATCACATGTTCATAAACTTGATTCACTATTTTCTCAAGCTACTATAATCTCTCAAACTTAAAAAGAATAATGCATGAATTATTTTTAAATTCTCTTCTCTATGTCCCTTAAATCCCTTTTAAGAAGATAGTAATTTTGGAGGCTGGAGTGATACAGTGGATAGGGCTTTTGGTGTGGGACAGAGGGCCAGAGCAATAATATAGCGGGGGGGCATTTGCCTTTTACTTGGCTGACCAGGGTTCAATCTCCAGCATCCCATCTGGTCCCCCAAGCACCACCAGGAGTAATTCCTGAGTGTAGAGCCAGGAGTAACCCTTGAGCATTGCCAGGTGCACCCCTAAAAAAGCAGGAAAATTTTTTTTAAATATTAATTTTTATTAGGTTATTTTAAAGGCTTTCTTCCTGCCCCCTAATCTTATTTTTTTCTATTTTTTAAAATTTTTATTATACCACCGTGAGACATACAATTACAAAGGTGTTCATAATTGGTTCTTAGTAATACAGTATACCAGCACCCATCCCTCCACCAGTGCCCCATTTCCACCACTAATGTACCCCACCCTCTCCCCCACCCCCCAGGCTGCCTCAATAGCAGGTAGCCCTGTTTCCTCTCTTCTTCTCTCTCTCTCTCTGTCTCTGCATCTCTCTCCCTCTTCTTTTACACATTGTAGCTAGCCCTGCAGATATTTAGAGTTTATCACTAAGTCTCTTTGTGTATATTCAATGGTGCCTACTCTTATTTTTATTATTCCATGTGGTAGGAAGTAAATAGGTAAAGAAACTAAATTTTTACGAGTGATGACAAATAACCAACATGCAACTTTATAGTTTTCTGTTTCAAACTATTCTGTATTCTTAGTGATTTCATTTTC
The DNA here is from genome assembly GCA_021461705.1 of Cryptotis parvus. NCBI lineage: Eukaryota > Metazoa > Chordata > Mammalia > Eulipotyphla > Soricidae > Cryptotis > Cryptotis parvus. The sequence continues at coordinate 3,500 of JAJIBD010013088.1, read as the reverse complement.
ATGGCCAAATGGCACAGGATGTTTTTATTTTTTTTAGGTATTTTTATTATACCACGGTGAGATATATAAATAAAAAAGATATACAATTAAAAAGTTCATGTTTGGGTTTTGGTCATACAGTGTTCCAGCACCCGTCCCTCCACCAGTGCCCATCTCCCACCACCAACATCCCCGGTTCCCTCCCCCTTCCCCAGCCCACCTCCATGGCAGGTTCTTTATTTCTTTCCCTTTCTCTCTCTTTCTCTTTTCCTTCCCTTCCAGACTATGGATTACAGAACATACATTAGAAGGTTGTCATGTGTATCCTTTTGCCTCTATTTAATGCTCATTTCTAGGTTGGCATTAGTACCCTCGACAATTATTAGCACCCTATTCCATTTTCTGTCTTACCTAACCTCTGACTCCCACACGTTTGTGATAATTTCCACCTTTGACAAGACCTCCTGATATATGTTTCACTTGACCTTGGATATTGGTATCATAATATGTACATATATATTTATGCACAGGATGTTTTTAAAGGCTTTGTGTATCAGGTCTGCTTAGATAGATGCTCACATTTCAAATTAATCCAAACAAATTACTCCCTTCTTAACTATGGAAATCCTACCAGATTTCCATCAAATCTAATAATCTCATTGATGATCATAAATTATTTGATGGCAATTACCATCTGGGCATTTGAATATAAAAATAGTGTCAAAGTAGAGATTTTGCCAAGTCACTAAAGTTCTCATGTTCCCCAATAAATTTCCTAGGTATCTTCAAGTTAGTTCACCACTGGAGTAGTTTTGACAACTTAAACAATAAAACATTTTAAATGAAACAGCATCTTGATAAATGTCAATCCTGACATTTAATAATAGTAAGTCAATGAGAATACAACTTTGATTAGATGAATTATTTGTGATCAATACAACTCCTTGAATTGTCAGAATATTATGAAATTACATTTTTCCAAGAAAATTAGTATTTATTACATAAATTCATATAATTAATTGTATATGTCTGGTACTTTTTCAACAGATTGGATTCTTCAAAAGACCATTAAAGAAGAAAATGGAGAAATAAAGTATTTAGAAGATAAAAAAAAAATTAGCAACAATTCAATGGTTTTTCCTCAGGTTTGCCTCAAATATGTGACAAGAAATTTTTATATAAAATTCAAGACCTAGTCACATAACTCTCTGTAATCCATCAGGGATTAATTACTTGGAAAATTACAGATCAAGCAAAATGAAAAACAACACCATAAAGATATATTTTATGAAATGATGAAAATATTTTTAAATAATTACTCATTTTTGTTGAGTAAGCAAAATTGCAAAGTGTTTGAAGATGGACAACCTGTATAATTATGTTTATATATTAAATGACCAAAATATTTAAAGAATGCATAAAAATGATTTTTGTGATTACTGAAACATTTATTTTGAAAGTGATGTTAAGATTTTTCTCCCATGATTCCTGATGGATAGCCCTATTTAATTCAGCAGTCAGCATTTGTAAATGGCAAGCAAGAAGTTATCTGAACAAGATCATGTCTCCCAATTCAAATGAGAAAAGTGTCCCGTGGTAGAGTCTATATACAGTATGGACTTTAAAAATTAGAAAGAAATAACAGAGAAAGTTTTTAGAATCTTTATGTTGAGTTCCGCACTTTTGAAAGTTTTCTTCCTACAGTGTTTAGAAAATAGAAAAAAGTGTACTGAAGTTCTAACTAGGATGGAAAACCAAGACAGACTTTGTAAAAGCAAGTGCGCTACATGGATTAATTTAAGCTTGTTTAGAGCCCACTTCCTTTTGGTATGGAGCTGTAAAAGTAAAAGCTTTTATATTGAAAAACCAAGTTTTGTGTGACATAACACTGATTTGTCATCAAAGCTCATGTTATCTGGAGGATGGCTAAAATGGTCTGACTGGAAGTATAGACAGACTCTGCTGAAATGCTAAAATCATCTTCTCTGGGAAGCTTTTAAGCATCAGGAGTCCCAGAATGTAAACCAAAGTAGGAGCTTTTCAGCTCCTTGGTACATGGTTCATTCAAACCCTCAAACTGTGAAAGTGTGTTGTTTATTATTTTTTTGATTTTTTTTAAAAAAGATATTCAACTTCCCAAACACATTTCCTATTTTTATGAAAAAAAGAAAAACAGTATTCCATTTCAATCTTGTATTATTATCAAGAGGTCACTACTTTTTTGAGTGGCCATATTAATATTTAAATAAAACTCCAGAAAAGTATTTTAAAGAACTTCCGTTTTAAACTTCGCACCAATGGAATGATGTTACACCTTTGTATGTGCTTCTTTGTTCTTGAAGTAACCGCTGTGGCCTTGGACTTGACTGTAATGTAAGCTCCTAGGTTCCTACATTTCAGAGGAAAATGTCAAGGAATGAATGTATAGTCGCTGCAGGTGTGAACTACTGCTGTAAAATTTGCTGATACTTCTGCAAAAATCCCACCCTTTGCTCAATTTACAACATCACAAGATCAGAAAGTTCTGGGTTCTCTCAAACAACCAACCGAGCAACAAATCAGAGGAGATATGAAGTGCCATGAAAGTCAATTTCAAGAAATGATCCGTGTACTCCAAGTTGGCCTACATCCCGGTTCTCCACGTCCACATCTACCACACTGATGGTCATAGCTAAGAGCCTGGGCAGTCAGGCTGGCCATTGGTGGCAACGAGACAGTCTAAATCTTTCTAGAGACTTGGTGTCCTGCTGATTTGCCATTGCCCAGAAATTTCCAGTGGAATTTTCACCACCCCCTCAAGTTCAAAAGCCAATCTCCCCACCTGCTCTTTCCTTATCCCACAACGTTCTGGTGTCTAACTCAGAGTTACCCATGCTTCCAGCACCCCCACCCCGAAGCTCTGTTCCAAGTTACGTGCATTCTTAGAAATAAATCTAACAGATAAAACTAAATTCATACTTTGCATGTTACTCCGAGTGAAAGCTTTCACCAAACCAGAAATACACATATTTAAGTTGAACACTATGTTAACTTAATTAATGCATTGTTAACCCAAGAGGGGAAAGATAGAAAATGATGGATTTTTAAAGTGGATGAAAAGTTGTTTGAACACATCAGTTACTTGTAAGACTTGTTCACTTATTAACATGTCATATCTTGTTATGAAGCAGAATATTTAATGAGCCAGATATATTTCCCTAATATTGTAATCTAATGAGATTTGTGTGTCTACAAGAACGCATATGCACAATCCATGTACATATAAATTGAATACAAGATATCACAGTAACACAAAATAGTGTTTTACAAAAAAATACACACAATAAAAAATAAATTTTATTCACTTTTTTATGATTTTGATTTTTACTGATATTTAAATTCAGCTCACAATTTTGCAACTCTGTAAGAAATATGAATACTGAAGTTTTTGATTAAAATAAGTCTATGAATATTCCTGATTAGCTTTATACAATAAATAAGATGTAGCCAATGACTAAGAATTGTACTAAACTTGAGAGAAG
>JAJIBD010013087.1:0-31776 GCA_021461705.1 Cryptotis parvus | reverse complement strand
GGTACTGGTACTAGGGGAAGATATGGGAGTGCTCAGGGGCTACTCCAGGCTCTGTGCTCAGGAATTACTCCTTATGGTACTGGTACTAGGGGAACATATGGGAGTGCTCAGGGGGCTACTCCAGGCTCTGTGCTCAGGAATTACTCCTTATGGTACTGGTACTAGGGGAACATATGGGAGTGCTCAGGGGGCTACTCCAGGCTCTGTGCTCAGGAATTACTCCTTATGGTACTGGTACTAGGAGAACATATGGGAGTGCTCAGGGGCTACTCCAGGCTCTGTGCTCAGGAATTACTCCTTATGGTACTGGTACTAGGGGAACATATGGGAGTGCTCAGGGGATACTCCAGGCTCTGTGCTCAGGAATTACTCCTTATGGTACTGGTACTAGGGGAACATATGGCAGTGCTCAGGGGCTCAGGGGCTACTCCAGGCTCTGTGCTCAGGAATTACTCCTTGTAATACGAGGGGCGAGGGGGGAACGACGCCACACACGTATCTCGGGGTTACTCTAGTACTCCAGGCTCTGCACTCAGGAATTACACTTTGTGGTACTCAGGGGAACATATGGGATTCTGGAGACTGAACCTCTCCCTGTGCTATTGCTCCAGTACCCAATTCTTCAAGTTTTAGAAAAAAATAATACCAACACTCTCAATGTGTCCCTAATATACCTGTTTCTCAGTGACAGAGTACATATCAAGTATGTGAGACCCTAGATTCAATTCCTAGCAGTGTAGAAGAAAGTGTGTTCACAATATATACTTAAAAAAACTGGATATAAACAAACTGTTGGATATAAACAAAAAATAAACCCCAATACATTGTAAAATAGATGTGAAATAGAGATTTTTACACCTTCACCAATGAAGACACTGATGAAACTGTTGAACTTTATAAATGAATAGCAAAGCAAAACTTCCTAGGAATAAAGTTAAGGATATATATTAGAGGTCATCCCATCTGAGTAAGTCATTTTCAATTAAGCTCCTTAAATCTAAATTTAAAAAAGAAAGTTTTAAAAGAAAAGTATAAATATTCTAAGGCAAAGGAGCAGCAATAAAAAAAATAAATGGACTACATTTTTGGCAGAATTAAAGCAGTTCTACAAGGTTTATAAAATGACATTAATTCCATTTGTAAGTGAGATTCTTAAATTAAGTCACTGGAAAAGGAAGAGGAATAGGTAACAGGTAACGCCTATATACTCTGCACAAAGTTGCTAGTTTACTCAGATTCTTAAGTCTTAATAACCTTATAATAATTTCTATAATATATTAACCAACCATCATATAATAACAAGAAAAAAATTACCAGGTCTTCAATATTGCCATAGATATTTTTCTTCATGCCTGATGCCCGAGTAGACACCCATCCTCCAAGAGTGCTGAATTCCAGGGAATCTGGCTCGTGACCTGTACAATACCCACTTTCTTTAAGCTGAAAGGCAAAAATATAGTACTAGTGACACCTTATTTCACAACGCATTTCTTTTTCTGCTTTTTTTTGGGGGGTCTCTTGAGTTATGCTCAGGAATTACTCCTGGCAGTGCTTTTGAACCCTATAGCATGCTGGGGATAGAACCCGCCAGGCTGCTTGGGGGGCCAGAGCAATAGCACAGCGGGTAAGGCGTTTGCCTTACACGTGGCTGACCCGGGTTCGATCCTTGGCATCCCATATGGTCCCTGAGCACTGTCAGGGAGCAACCCCCTGAGCATTGCTGGGTGTGGTTGCAGGATACCTAAAAGTCTAAAGGCCTCTGCATCTGCCCTGGATTGCCTCCTGCAGGTCACTTCACAGATAGGGGGTAGTCTAAATGTGGCAGTCTTATCTGACCATGTATTCTGTACTGGCTGGTATAAATATTCTCTCATGCTACCACAATCATCGTGGGACTAGCTAGATCTTACCAGCATTTTTGCCTGGCCACGCTGGATCTCTAAGTGATTAGCCCAGAGAGAAATGCTGTTTGCCTCCAACCAAGCAAGCATGGCTCCCTGATAATTCAAAGGCAACTAAAATACAAAATTACACATGGCTGGGAAGCTGGAACTCGGCTCGCCCCAGGACCAGCTGACCATGGGGCTCCCAGGAGGACAGATGGGTTTTGGGAGTGGGCCCATCACCTCTGGGGGGTCCCGGAGCAGCTGGATGAGACTCGCCCACCACACTAGCTGCCACCTACGCTGTCCAGATGCTGCAACATAATCAGCCCACCCGGGAGGGATGCTACCTCAAGACCAGATTAACTGATCAAAACGTGTTTTGAGCCCAGGTAGGCAGCTCCCAGAAGCGGGAATCACCAGGAATTCGTCAGATGGAGCCCGGTTCGGCCCTTCCCCCGTCCATTTTGGCCGAGCCTGGTGGCCCCCGCCCCGGAGCTGCCCTGGGGCAACCAGCCACAGCATGAAGAGCCTCACACGCTGCTGGGGAAGCTGGAACTCAGCTTGCCCCAGGCCCAGCTGACCATGGGGCTCCCAGGAGAACAGATGGGTTTTGGGAGTGGGCCCATCACCTCTGGGGTCCCTGGAAGCAGCTGGATGAGACTCGCCCACCACACTAGCCACCACCTTCGCTGTCCAGATGCTGACCATGAGGCCCCTAAGTCGCGTGGCCGCCCAGTCCATCAAACTAATGGAAACAGTTATGTCCTTTAATGTACTGCATTCTATGAAGTGTAGGAAAGTTAGGCAGGAGGGAGAGACAGAGAGGAGAGAAAAGATATACAGAGCCCGCCAGTAGTTGAGGTGTGGGAGGGGGACGGAGGTGGGGACATTAGTAATGGGAGATGGGTTCGGGTGGAGGGATGGGTGTTGAACACTGTAGAACCATAACTCTACATGAGCATCTTGCAATTGTATGTCTAAAATAATAAAGAAAAAAAAAACAATTATCTAAAAAAAAAAATAAATAAAATAAAATAAAATACAAAACTACTGTGAAGTAGACGAGACTCTTGTGAAGGCTTGGAGAAATATTTAACTGGCATTAGTATTACTCTTTGGTACAGAGACATGCCATCTCAGAAACCTCCTTCTCTACCCTATAAAGGCAATTCCAGGCAGATCTTGGCTCAAGAAATTAGGTGAGGTGCTGGGAGAAATTACCTGAGGGCATTTGACCCTTCCTGCCAGGGGAAGTTACTTTTAGCTTATAGCTCCTCCCAGCTCTGCTAGAAGGCTTTGAATTAGCTCTGGGTCCTTGTAAACAGCCAGAAGGTCTCCTGAAGTTACTACATTTCTATAGAGCTAGTTTCCTGTTTTCATCTCTAAATAGCCCAGCCCAGAATGGGCTGGGCTGGGGAGTTTGGGCAGATTTCTAGCTATAAAATAAGCTGCAAGAAGAAAGCTCTCTTTTTTTCCCCTTTTGCCATTTCGGCTTCCCTTGTGTTTTGCTTCTCCGTCCTCTCCATCTCTGTTGGGCCTCAACATGTGGTGGCAGCCATCTTGGCCTACACCTGGCTGGGGCCTAGCTGGGAACCCAGAGTCCGGAGGTTTTCCCCTGCTCTTGGATTGTATATTGGAATCAGTGATAATAAAGCCCTTTTAAAACTGCATTGGATTCCTAAGTCTTCATCCATTCCCGCCGGCTTCGGAGGTAGAAGGGAACTCGCTTCCTGGCACTGTTGGGTACCCCAGTGGCGTCCCCGACAGGGTGTGACCCAAAAAGAAAAAAAAAGAACCCGGCTGAGAGCAAGACAAATGCCCTACTCATTGTACTATGGCTCTGGCCTCACAACACATTAACTTTTATAAACTTAAAAAAAAATTCTATATGTCACTGGTATTCTGACTTATCCAACCTATACAAATATTTATCTTAACCAAAAGGTTTTTTTAAAGAAATTGATTATGTGTCATAAAAGTATTTGTGTAGGAGAACACCTATAGAGCCAGAAGACCAGAGGATATAAAATCAGAAAACCCGAGCCTCAACAGGTGTTTATCAGAAACCAAAATAAATAAAACGTAAGCTTTTGCACTGCAGAAAACTTTACAGAACTAAAAACACGGGCCAAAACGACTATATTTGCTGCAGGTTGAGTAACCAACCAATCTCCTTACATCCTTTTTTTCTTTAGTCAACTCTACCATCCTCCCACCAGAGATCACTTAAATACCATAGCAATCAGATTATACTTAAATAATTGCCAGCTTCACCTACACACTTTGAAAAAAAAGCATTCAATCTCTGTTTTCCCTAGTCTAATATAATATGCAGCAGACCTGAAGAATATCCAAGCAAATTGCCTGTACTTAATTCTCTCAAGAAATTCATGTGTTTTAATGCACAGCCATCTGGCTAGATTTCCTACATGTAATACCATCATTTAGTTGTGATGCAGATCACGCATTCCTGTACATTAGTCACTTGTTTCTCATTTTTTCTATATTAGGTTGGCTCTGCCATCTGCACAGCACCTGAGGTTGAATGGATGCCCTTTACTACAGCACCAATGCCATTCCCCTGAAATCATTTTAAAGATTCAGCTATCTCACGTCAAATGGTACAGACACCACCATCTGCATACCCACTGTCCACTGCACTCAAGCCCATCCATCTGTGTTGACCATTTGGAGAGCCACCCAATTAAGCAATTGCTACTATTTTTCAAGTAAGTCAAGCAGATACGGGAGAATATGTCTATTATCTTTATATCTAAGAAATCTATTAGATATGTTTCTACAAGTATTACATCTATTACAAAAGGTATTAAAGTTGTTACCCAAAATTTAGGAGACAATTTGTCTTTGAACTCTCAAACAATCTATTCATACTATTTATTCTCAAAACACTACTGTTATTTAACTTTTCTGAAATTAGAGGAAGAAAAAAATATATTAATGGAAAAACTTAGATGAACCTGGTAGTGAACATGGAGTTGTTACATATTCTCTTTGTAAACTCTCTGCATTACCTATAGAGAAGCAGTTCATTAAATAGAAATATAAATTACTGCTTTAACTACATCTAATAGATACATAATTTGTGCCTTAGGTCTGGCAGGCTATATCCTTCTCTCCAATTACGAGTATCTACTATAGGCAGGAATTATGTAGAACAAGAAAATGAGATTCTGAGCCAGAGCAAGAGCAAAGTAGGTAGGATGTTTGCTTGTGCATGACCAGGATTCAACCCTTGGCATCCCTTATGATCCCGAAGCACCCTTAAAGTAATTCCTGAGTGCACAGTCAGAAGTAAGCCCTGAGCATTGCCAGGTATGACCTCAAGACTCTGTGTGTGTATGTATGTGTGTGTGTTTGAGTGAGAGAGAGAGAGAGAGAGAGAGAGAAAGAGAAAGAATACTGAACTTAAACTAAATAAAAGGTATTTTCTATGCCCAAGCACATCAATTCATACCTATTTATTCGTTAAAATCTGACATTGCAAAAAAAAAAAAATGCAGGGGCTGGATGGATAGTCCAGCAGGCCAGCAGGAAGGGTGTTTGTCTACCTGATTGGCTGGCACAGAGTTCACACATACTTTCCCCCAGTCAAAATATCCCTGTTCCACCTAATAAAGTGGAGCTATTCCCCAGTGGTTTGTGGAGACCCAAAAAGCAAATTAATTAAATTAAGCCACCCAAAATTAATTAATTAAGTCACTGCACTTGAATGAGTCTTCAACATAAACTAAAAAACTCAAGTTCTAAGTGTTTTTATTACTAACTTGTTAATTTCATCCTAACAAAAACCTATGAGTCAGTAATTATTATTCCAATTTTATAAATGAAGAAAACATCTCAAGACTTGCAGAAGGGGACCTGATAGGATGAGGACATAGTACACATTCCCAGACTATCAATTAATACAACTAATAACCAAAAATTTAATAAATCTAAAACAAAGTCTCTTTCAATGTTTAGTGACGTTCCTTACATTTTATGCACATTAAAATCAGTATACTGTATGAGCTAAATAGATTAAAACCTGTGCTACCAGCTCTAAGTAATTAGAAAGAAATGCTGTTTGCCTCCAAGCAAGCAAGCATAGCTCCCTGATAACTCAAAGGCAACTAAAATACCATGAAGTAGACGAGACTTATGAAGGCTTGGAGAAATATTAACTGGCATTAGTATTAGTCTTTGGTACAGAGACATGCCATCTCAAAAACCACCTTCTCTACCCTATAAAGGCATTTCCAGGCAGATCTTGGCTCAAAACATTAGCATATAATAGGGCCTAGGTGAGGTGCTGGAAGAAATTACCTAAGGGCATTTGACCCTTCCTGCTTCCCATAATAGTGGGAGGTCTGAGATACAGGGGTATAAAACCAGCCTGCTTCCTCTCTCTCTCTCTCTTTTGGGGCTTGCACTCTTCTTGGGAGTCTTGTCTTTGTCTCCTCTTTACGGGGCCTTTACACGTGGTGGCCGCCATCTTGGCCTACGCGTGGCTGGGGTTTTTAGCCGGGAATCCTAAAATCCTAAGCACAGGGTTTTTTTTTCTTTTCTTTCTTTTTTTTTTTTTTTTTTTGCTTTTTTGGGTCACACCCGACTATGCTCAGGGGTTTCTCCTGGCTCTACAATCAGGAATTACTCCTGGCGGTGCTCGGGGAACCATATGGGATGCCGGGGATCGAACCCGGCAGGCACAGGCCAGCCGATGCAAGGCAAACGCCCTACCCGCTGGGCTATCACTCCAGCCCCAGCACAGGGTTTTTCCTATTGCTGATTTGTATGCCTGAACCTAAAATAAATAAAGCATTTTAAAACTGCATCGAATTCCTAAGTCTTCATCCATTTCCCCCCGGCTCGAGAAGGTAGAAGGGAACTTCGCTTCCCGGTACTGTCGGGGACCCTGGCCGTGTTCCCCGACACCTGGCTTTCCCTTCCCCCCCTCTATGGCTGACACTTTTCTTCTCTCTCTCTCTCTCTCTCTGTCTCTCTCTCTCACACACACACAGAAGTTTTTTTTTTCCTCTTTGGGTCACACCCAGCAATACTCAGGGGTTACACCTGGCTCTGCACTCAGGAGTTACTCCTGGCGGTGGGTGAGGGACCATATGGGATGCCCGGGATTGAAACTGCGCCAGCTACACGCCAAGGCCTCCCCACTGGACTATCACTCCAGCCCCTAATGATGAAGATCTTTCAGTAGGATCAGGACAGGTGTAGAAAAGATATGACATACTGGAGACATAAAATAAGATCTCGACTGGCATTTAGGGAAATAAACTGGTAGTTAAAATAGCAGTCATCCCTAATCCAGGAAAATGTCGTTTAAGTTTCAAGATCTATGCTCTTTGAATTTTAATTCTAACCTTTAAAAAAAAAAAAAAGAAAAGAAAAAAAAAAGTTGGAAAGGTTAAAATACTACATCAAATCCAATAGTAAAGGATGTAAAATTGGAGGTATGAAAGGCTATTCTTTGTGATAAAAAATATTGTTGGTAATAGCTTATTCAGGCATAAAAGAACATTAATATATGACTTTTAACAGTGTTTTTTTAATCAAACCCTACTATTCTGCCCATCGAAATTCATTATTAAACTACAGTAGCAAATCTAATTATCTTATTTAAGATCTTTGCGCTATATCAACAAATACGTCCAATTTTATGTTCAGTGTCTAGTTCTCTGTGTGATATTAAATAAAAAGAAGTACAATGGGTCAAAGAGACAGCTCAATGAGTTGAGAGTAAGCGCTGCCTGCTGGAGGCCTAGGTTGGATGCTGGGCAAGGCATGATAACCGTGAGCACTACTAGTAGCAACCCCTTAGCTCCAAGCTGGGAGTAGCCCATGAGCACTACCAAGTGTGACCCCAAAAGACAAAAAAAAAAAAAGAACAATTTTTTTTAAGTCTTTCATCCAGAATTAATCACATACATACCAACTTCATTCAACTCTCCAAGAAAGGACGAAAGGGGCATCACACAACCGCTGCCCCCAGCCCCACACACCCGGCACTTCTGGAAGCCCCAGCAGGCACGCCCACACCCCATCACTGCTGCATGTGAGCTCATCTGCTGGCCTTGTTCCAGAGACTTATAATTAAACCACTAAAGAGATCAACTGCTGCAAAATGTTCTTGGATGCTCGAGTCCCAGCCGAGCTCTCGGGTGATGGGAGTACAGCAGCTGTGCCCCTGCCAGAGTGCACTGCGTTCACACCTCAGCAGTTCACACCTCAGCAGCACCACCGTGCCTCCGGCCAGACCAGAGATGCTCCCTGCTGAACATTTCAGGCACACCAGGGTTTTTGGCTGAGAATTTCAGGCATTCTCGCAATCAGGGGGCAATCTCCATAGCCCCCCAGGACTTCCAGAAGCCACACCCATGTCCCACCATTGCCGTCACATAACTCGCTACCCAGTTAAACATTCTAGATTTTCTGGAGTGACATCTCTAAACTCTACAATACTTACATCCCTGTAGGAGCACACCAGACTAGATGGGAATTTGACATAGCAGCTAACCACGCTCAACTAACAAAAACATTAACACAGAAGGCTTAATGAGCAACAACAGCTTAGTAAACCTCAGGCAAAGACTTAAGGTCCCCATGGTGAGACACAACAATTTTCACTAATTTTCATTTACAGAAGTATTTATTTTTTAATCTTTTCATTATCCATTTAGTGGTTACAAGCAATATAAAAACAATTATTGTGCTATGGGGACAGGCTTGAAGGGTGGCTGGGAAAATGGAGACAATGGTGGAAGGAAGGAGACAGTGGTGGTGGAATTGGTGTTGGAATATAGAATGCCTGTATTAACGCATCCATCATGAACAACTTTGTAAACCATGGTGTTTAAATAAGATGGGGAAAAAAAGAAGGGGGTATTACAATTAACTCTTCCCCTTCCTTGTTCCATTAAAAGAGTAAGAGGGTTGCTATGACCATAATGAAGAGGTTGCTACGTCACCAACAAACTGATCCTTCTAATTTTTGTATAAAGTTGAGCAAGTGACTGGGACCCAGAAAGACAGTAAGGGGCGGGGCAGGGAGAGGAGCTGTGGGGTGCTTGCCTTGCCTCAGAGTAGCTATGATTTGGTCTCTGGCATCACATATGACCCCTATGGTCCACCAGGAGTGATCCCTGAGCACAGAACCAGGAATAGACCCTGATTGTGGTGGTGGGTATAGCCCCCAAATAAAAAACAAAACAAAGTTGAGCAACAATTATTTGACCAGGTTTGAAGATGCTAGAGGAAGCAAAACATCTTAATAATTATCTGCTTAAAATCTATAAAATGAACCTCAAGTTTTTCAAAAATTCATTAAGATCCAAAAAAAGTGTTGTAAGGACTCCTCAAGGATTCCACACACTCGCAAGTTTTCAATTAACTCATACAATAAAATGGTTAGTGAACAGCAAATAGCAACATCTACCCAGATAACTTTATTTGCCTAATTATTTTCTGAAAAGTCTATGTCTAACATATTATATCTTGATCCATCTGATTATATCAGACCATTATCAGCTTTAGCTGCCTCATACTCTGTCTAGCCCATCCTCCACACAGCAGTCAGGACTGCCAGGGTACAAAGACGAAGTTCAAATTTTAAGGGATTTTTTTTGGGAGGGGGGCCTGCTTTAGAGCAGGGCAGGCTACAACCAGCTGTGCCCAGTATTTACTCCTGGCTATGGTCACAGGGACCACTCCTGGTGGGGATCTGGGGACCATATGGGGTGCCGAGGATCAAACCTCGTGTAGGTGAACTGCCCTACTCACTGTATTATCTGTTAAAAGGGTTGCATAAAGTACTTCATACTCCATAAAGTACTACAAAGCACAAGCTATTCAAAGGGCTTCGGAAAGTACTTCCTGATCTCAGTTTTAGTGTTTCCCATGTTTCAGTCTTTACCATAACCTAGAAACCCCAAGAAGCACATCAAATCCTCCGAGAACGCACGGTGATTTGGTCTGACTCTGCTTTCTACAAATCTCCAAGTGCAACAGCTGCCTACAGTTTCTTCATGCTGCTTCCTCCGAAACAATTGTTCCCCGCCCCAACTCCTTCATTTTGCTAACTCACTCATCCAAGAGTCTCACTTTCCATGCCCTGTCCTCTACATGCCATTTTGTCCAACTCCTTCCCTCCTAATTTCACTGAGAGTAAAACGTCACGCAATTAGCCTTCACTTAGTTATTATTATTCTATATCATAATTGTTTTTATAGTTAACTTCCTATCCTAATAAGATGTACGATTTATGAACTCGGCATCTAGTTCAAAGCCAACCCACAACAGATACAGAGAATCTTCACTCAATGGGTGTACATGAAAGATACTTCATTCAGAGAGGGAACAGAGAGAAACTTTTTTTTTTTTTTGGCTTTGGGTCCCTGGCATGCCGGAATTACTCCTAGCCCTGTACTCAGGAGTTACTCCTGGTGGTGCTCAGGAGACCATATGAGATGTCAGGGGATCGAACCCAGGTCGGCCGCATGCAAGGCAAATGCCCTCCCCGCTGTTCTATCACTCCAGCCCCCAGTTTTGAAACTCTTCAGAAACAACATACCTGTCTTTCCAACTCCTGTCCCGTTATGCCAGCCTCCACATGAGCCGTCAGATTGTTTTCATCAACCCATAAGATACGATTCTGTTGCAAAGAATAAAGAAGCCTCGTTTTTATGAGCTACTGATACATTCTCAGGAAATACAACTTCCAACCTCCAAGTAGCCAGTTAAGATTCAGCAGGCAGGGCTACTCCCACTAGAAAGCACCAGCTAGATCTGATTAAACAACACAGGCAGTGTATTGCTATAACATAGTCTGTCTTTAATCAGATATTAATTTGATTCTAGCTACTCACAGCACTGCTGTTAAGGATTAATACAGCACACAAAATGCTGTACAACAGAAGTTTAGCATACATAGTTCCTGGCATTCTGAAAATACTATCTCACTAGTATTAGTATTTAGCAATCATATCTAGGGATATCATAAGATAATATTTGAGTACATTAGTAGCATTTCTTTCTTATTTTCAATCCAAAATAGAGTCAAGATCCCAGAAAATACTGCATGGTTGTTTCCTACTGAAAAAAAAAAAGAAACTGTGTATCATTTGGTAACCAATTTACAAAACATATATCTATCAAGAGAAATTTCCTGGGGACTGGGGACTTCAGGCTATAACCTCAAGTCCTGGAACTTGCTCCAGGAATGCATAGAGAACCAAGCAGTGCCAGGGATCAAATCAGAGCTGGTTGCTGGAGCAATAGCACAGCAGGCAGGGCAATTGCCTTGCACGCGGGCCGAACCCGGTTCGATTCCCAGCATCCCATATGGTCCCCCGACCACAGCCAGGAGTAATTCCTGAGCGAAAAGCCAGGAATAACCCTTGAGCATTGCCGGGTGCGACCACCCCAAAAAAAAAGCAGGGCTAGTCACATGCAAGGCAAGTACCTTCATTTCCATAATCTCTCCAGGCACAAAAAATGTTTATACAAACATAAATCTTCACGAAATTGAATTTCTGCCTATTACCTGCCCTATCTGGCTGAGCAACCATAAGGATAACAAAATCTTAAAAAATAGTCTTCTTCTGAATCTTCTAACTGCTTTCTCTAACCTTTGATAAGTTTAATTTCATTGGTAGTAATTAATATGATTCTAATTAATAATCAAAGAGTTACACTATACACAATATGAAAATTATCCTTATGAAACTGCCTGCCAATATTACAAATTGGGGAACACATGAATAACTGCCCCCTACTTAGTTATGGTAAATATTAAATAATAACATATGAGAAAATGTACTATTGTTATGAAATATTATAAATATAGTTTTACTGTCACATAATAAAATAGTAATTATAATTTCACAGGACAAAATAAGGTTTTAGTTATATGGTAGCTAATAAAGGTACTAAAGTATCAAGTAAAAAGAATTTACTAGCCTGGGGGGTGCCTTGTAATAATTTACATACATTTTCCCAATAAGCTCTTGAGGCCGTAAAACTCTGCGCTAATTATTTAGCTACTAAGGATTCAAACATTGTGTTTGTCAGAACAAAGAAACTGAAGGAAGCAGAAAAGCATCTTAATGTGTGCTCACTGAGAGCCTAAAATAAAGTATATCAAGTTCCCCATTACATATGGTCTTCTTATACTAGCAAGCAATAAAAATAGTTAAGGTTAACTGGTCTTAATTATTATACGTGTCAGTAGAAAACTGACACAATTAGCTCTTGTATTATATCAGAAGTACGCTTTGAATATATGTATACATGGTATATGATTATTTATTGATTTCAGGCAAAACCATAAATTTAAGTATCAACTATCCACTATAATAGTTGAGAATGTTAGAGACAGTGAACATTCTAGGTCTTTATGGTACAAACCTGGCATTTAAAATTCTGCCACTGGGGCTGGAGAGAGAATTAATGTGCTGCTTTGCATTCAGCCAACCCCAGTCTGATCCCTGGCACTACAAAGGGTGTGCCAAGTACCACCAGGAGTGACCCCCTGAACACAGGACCAGCAGTTAGCCCTGACCACAAAACAAACAAAAACTCTGCCACAGGGATGGGTGTTAGAACACTGTATGACTGACCCAATCATGAACAGCCCTGTATCGGTCTATTACATGGTGATTCAATAAAAATATAAATTTGAAAAATAAATTTTAAAAAAAACTCCGCCATACAAAATACAAATAACTTAGGACAAAAAAAAAAGTTGGGGGCTAGAATGATAATACAGTGGATAAGATGCTTGCCCTATGGTCAACCTGCATTTAATCCTGGGTACCACATAGATCCCCGAGCATCGCCAGGAGTGATCCCTGAGCACAGAGCCAGGAGTAAGCCAGGTATGTCGCAGAAACAGAAAAGCTGTCCCAGGTTCCATGCCCAACACTACATACGATCCCCTAAGCACTGCCATGAGTGATTCCTGAACAGAGTCAGCAGTAAGCTCTAAGCATAATTGGCTATACCCCTTAGCAGCCCCTCCAGATGGTGGCTACCAGAGGGACACAGCAATTTTGTTAGTGTGCTAGCACTAGAACGTTGGTGCTAGGTAGGGTGAAGCTAACACACATACAGAGGCATAAAGCTATACTAAAATTGCACAGAAGTTTTAGAAAACCCGTGGCAAATTAAATGTTTTTAAAAATTCTACCACAGAATTTTAGGCATCTAATCAAAGACTTTACTTATCTCACTGAATCTTCTTCATTATTACTATCAAATGATACATTCTGTAACAGATTTATAAGTAAATTTGCACATAGTAAGATGCCATAAATTCATATACAATCCAAAGACCATTCTTTTTTTTTTTTTTTTGGTCATACAGTGTTCCAGCACCCATCCCTCCACCAGTGCTCCCATTTCCCACCACCAATGTGGCCAATTTCCTCCCCCATCTCCTAGGCTGCCTCTATGGCAGATTCTTTATTTCTGCTCTCTCTCTCTCTCTCTCTCTCTCTCTCTCTCTCTCCCTTCTCTTACACATTGTGAATTGCAATACATACATTTAAAGGTTATCATGTGTATCTTTTGCCTGTATTCAATGCTCAGTTCTAGGCTGGTATTATCACTTTTGACAATTATTAGCACACTGTTCCCTTCTCTGCAAAGATCGTTCTTTTTATTTTTTTTATTTTTTAAAGTATTTTATTATACCACCATGAGATATACGATTACAAAAATGTTCATAAGATGTTCATATTTGGGTTTTGGTCATACAGTGTTCCAGCACCCATCCCTCCACCAGTGCCCATTTCCCACCACCAATGTCCCCGATTCCCTCCCCCTCCCCCAGCCCGCCTCCATGGCAGGTTCTTTATTTCTTTCCCTTTCTCTCTATCTCTTTTCCTTCCCTTTCACATTGTGGATTACAATACATATATTAAAAGGTTGTCATGTGTACCTTTTGTCTGTATTTAATGCTCAGTTCTAAGTTGGTATCAGCACTTTCGACAATTATTAGCACCCTGTTTCATTCTCTGTCTTACCTAGCCTCTGACTCCCACACGTTGCAAAGACCACTCTTCACTCATCTTCTAGATAATTTCTTAAAATTTGGCATAAGGGCAACAGTTTATGGAAAACATTAAACTAGAATAATCAGGTCATAATCAGTTAAATTTGTGGATCAATTTTAGGACCAAATTAATAAACATTTTAAGATTAAAGTATACGTCCAGCTACTGGGAACCTCTGATGTGATACAATATAAACATATCACTAAGTATGAGACAGTGTTTTCAGTAACAGGAGCCAACTGAACTTTACTTTTATTTACATTCTAGTTGAAAGTACACAGTACCTAGGTCAAGTGACACCAAAAATAAACTACAGGAAATAATACAAATAAGTTTGAAAGAACACAAATAATACAAATAGTTGAAAGAACACAGTACCTGGGTCAAGTGACACCAAAATTAAACTACAGGAAATACAAATAAGTTTCTCCATATTCAATAATATTCTAAAAGGGATGGAGACAGTCTTAGATAAGAGTTTTGAATAATCATTTGATAAAAAAAAGACAAAACTGCAAAATAAAGATAATTCTGAGACTAGAAAATTTTAATGTGAACTTGGTATTAAATGATACAAATAATTACTTTTAACTTCTCAAAGAGTAATAATACTACAATGAGAAAATGTCCTTTTCAAAAGAGAATATAAGAAGCATTTAGGTATAAAATAGTACTGTAACAGGATCTGCTTACAAGAGTAACAGATAAAAGAAAAGCCAAGATGGAAAAATATTGTCTACTTAATATAAAAAAGGGTATATATTATTCTACCTCAATGTTTGGAAAATTTTCAAATTAAGGTCTGTCAACTTTAAAATAAAAGCTTAAAACTTTAATGAAAAACTTTTTTATTATAATAGCTACCAGGAACATTGATAATATAGAGATTACCAAATTAACACTCTAAAGTGTCACAGTATTGAACTTTAAATGACAACAAAACCAAAACTTTTTAAAAATTCTATCCTTAAACTTGACTACCCTGTTCTTGTACAACATAAAGGCAGCGACATTAGTTTAAAAAACTAGGAGACTCAACATGAATCTCTCCATGTCCATCCATTTATAGGCAAATTTCATAACTTCATTTTTCCTAACAGCTGCATGTTGAGTGAAATTAGCCAGAAGGAAAAAGACAGATATAGAATGACTGCATTTATTTGCATGACATAAATATATATGTATATATGTATATACATATATATGTATACACACACACACACACACACACATATACATATTATGATACCAAAATCCAAGGTCAGGCGAAACATAGATCAGGAGGTCTTGTCAAAGGTGGAAATTACCACAAATGTGTGGGAATCAGGTTAGGTAAGATAGAGAAGGGAACAATGTGCTAATAATTGTCGAAAGGGTTAATACCAACCTAGAACTGAGCATTAAATACAGGGAAAGATACATATGATAACCTCTAAGTATATGTATTACAAGCCACAATATGTAAGAGGAGGAAGAGAGAAAGAGAGGGAGGAGGGGGAGAAAGAGAGAAAAGAGATAAAGAACCTGCCATAGAGGCAGGCTATGGGAGGGGAGGGAATCGGGACACTGGTGGTGGGAAGTGGGCACTGATGGAGGGATGGGTGCTGGAACACTGTGTACCAAAACCCCCAAACATGAACAACTTTGTAATTGTATATCTCATGGTGGTATAATAAAATATTAATTAAAAAAATAAAAAATAAACCAGGAGACAAGTAATTATTTAATCAAGTTAACCTTTAGCTATTATTGTTATTTTTTTAATAACACAATCAGGATATCTATAGTACCAACATTCTAATCCATGCTATGCTAACATTTCATTTTACAATTTGGCAAAATATATCAATACGTGTGCCTTAAAGACAAAGAGAAGTTAGCTATTGGAGATCTGAAGACATGGACAAAATACACTTAAAATAAAATTGACAATACACCCTTTTTATAATGACAGTTAAGATGAACTCATAAGACTTTAAAACTGAATGCTATCTTTAAATATATTTTAGACATTCTCTAATAAAAAAAATTAAGAAAAAAATAAATAAATATTAATGATCTGATACCATTTGTGAGGTGTCCAAAGAAATGATTGTTCTTGTTTCATCTGGAGGACACATCAGGCCATAAGAAACACTTGTTCCTCCTGACAAAATTTACAAAAACAACAACAACAACAACAACTTTATGTTTAGATCATTCACTTTTGCTGTATTACTAAGGCAAATTAATAAGATAAACAGATAGACCTGCTAGGTAACTAGTACCTTTTCTATTTGGCACACTGTAACCTGTAAATACTAACACACTAAACGTAAACTTACCTTTACTTTATGCTGCATGCTAAAATGAAGAAATAAGGAGCTAAAAGCCATGGACCTGGGCACATGCAAGTGAAGACCTTAGCACTTTAGAGAACTCCAAAACGATGACTAGATTTTCTAAAGTAGTGAGTATTGTAGAAAGACAGCTTAAAAGAAAAACTCCTTACTTCAATAAATCTGTGTAGTCAGTGTTAAGCAAAATATTGTTATTGAAAGAAAGGGAGAGGCACGTGTGAGGAGTGGGATGAGCGGCGAGAGGGAGGGAGAGAGACAGAGACAGGGGAGAGGCTGAGAGACGTGTTCAAGAGAAAACATCTCAAAACACAAGTCAAGAAATTTAAAAATCAATATATATCCTATACTAGACCCCATTACCTTTTCTACCATAAGCATCCTGTTCTATACAATCTATATCATTACCTTTCCACTATAATTATGAAATCCGTTTACCGTTTAAAGTAATCTTACATTAATAAAGGCTTTAATTCATTAGAACATAAACAAGTTAAAATTGCATGCATTATGTACTGTATTTTTTTTTTGGTGAAAAAAAATATACTAATACATGATAAACAGTATTTTAAAGTATTTAAATAAAACTCTCAAGGATGACCCAAAGGCTATGAGTTACTGTTCGAGCTGTTTAAACATACTCTGACTTTCCATTAACGCTGGTGCTCAGAAATCACTCCCAGTGATGCTCGGAGGACTGTGCAGTGTAGCGGATGAAACCAGGCCCCACTGCCTGAAAGGCAAGTGTTTTACCATCTGGTTCCTTTGCATTAAAATTTGTTATCAAAGGAAAAATGGTTTCTTGATACTACTACGTGGTAATAGTGTTCTCAGTGTTAACCAGATGTGATTCACTACATAGCAGATGAAGATCTTAATTGTGTACTTCTTAGAAGTTTTGGACAGAAAATATAATGGAAATCGCCTTGATTCTTATTATAGGGGAAAAATTCTCGAGGGAAAAAAATTCTCAAGGGTACTGAGATTTTATTTATGTATTTATTGCTTTTTTTGGGGGGTCACACCCAGCAATGCTCAGGGGTTACTCCTGGCTCCGCACTCAGGAATCACTCCTGGGTGGTACTGGGGAACCATACGGGATGCAGGAGATCGAACCAGGGTCAGCCACATGCAAGGCAAAAAGCCCTACGGCTGTGCTATCGCCTCCGGCCCCAATAATGATCTTTTAATAATGAAGTTCAGCTTCATGTCACAGAATGAGACTGCCAATTGTCCAATAAGAATATTCCAGTCCAGTAGCCATCACTTGCTACTTGAAATCAGAAAAATATTTCATCAACAAAGAAGTTGGGGGCTGCTTCTTTGTTGGGGTTCAATTTAAATACTGTCCATGCCAATCCAAAGAAGGTTGTTTCCTACAGCCGAATAAGGTAGTTTCCTTCAGCTTATTTAAGTTCCAGCTTTGTAAACTGATCAAGAGACCAAAACTGTCTTAAAGTGCAAAAAAATTTAGTTTTCAGTAGTAAGGGATATTAATGATTGGTTCATCATTACCTGACTGATCTTTTACATTATATAGTATTCCTCTGTCAACACAGCCTGTGAAAAATAATTATTTTCTCTAGAAAGATGAAGATTAAAAAGTAATTACAAAAATAGAAAGACTTTCTTACTTAAGCATTAAATCAGTTTGCTTCAACTAGGATCCACATAGGAACGCCAGCAGTAAAGGTGTATCATGTCTCAAAGAGGTGGATGTACTTAAAATAGTAATAGTATAACCCAATTTCTCAGAATGCCCTTATCATAAGCAGAAGACTGCATGCTTTCTTTGGCTCCACACAAATATTTTAAACAAGTATTTTAAATAAAAAAGAACAAATTGATAGGCCAGAGAGATAGTACAACAGATAAGGTGCTTGCCTTGTACATGGCTGGCCCAGGTTCAATCCCTAGCATAAAAATATGATTCCAGGAGCACTGCCAAGAGTGATTCCTAAATGCAGAGCCAGGAGTATGCCCTGTGAACACTACCATGTATGGCCCCCTCAACAATAACAACAAAAAAAGAACAAACTGTATATATTAAGATTCAAAAGATACAATACCTACCTCCAATTGGTATGATACAAAGGTTATATTTGCATGCTAAATTCACGATCTTAACTACATCATCATGACATGCTGTTTGAAAAAACAGGAATATGAATATAAATTAATCAGAGACATGAATGAATATAATAACCCTGATAAATAATGGTCTGTGGAGCTCTTAGTATCTAAATTTCCCTTCATTTATTCATTCATACGCACACTGAATAG
Organism: Cryptotis parvus; assembly: GCA_021461705.1. NCBI lineage: Eukaryota > Metazoa > Chordata > Mammalia > Eulipotyphla > Soricidae > Cryptotis > Cryptotis parvus. The sequence continues at coordinate 13,206 of JAJIBD010013087.1, read as the reverse complement.
CTATATTAGAGCAATTTATCTTTGCAACTTCAGCTTGAAAATGATTACACATTTATAAAAATTTCCAAAATTCACAAATGTTAACATCTTACAAAATAATAGGTCAGCTACCAAAAACAACTGACAATGACACAGTACCATTGGTGTTACTCAAGCTCTGCCAACTGATCCACTAACATCCTCTTTTCTGAACCAAGACCTAAGTGCACTGAGGGATCGTGGTCTCCCTCATCTTCCTGATCTCAGAGTTCTTCTTTATCTTTGCTTTTATGACCTGGACACTTCTGCAGAGCACTGGTCGCCTGTTTAACTGACTGCCTGCCCCTCACTGTGCCTTTCCGCAGGGCTTCGTCCTGACTAACTCAGTCTGTGCGACCACAGGCACTCCACAGAACTGATGTGGAGCCTCTTTCACTGTTCTACAACTCAACACAGAAACTATGGGTGTGAGCCATATGGGTCGGCCTAACTTTAAGAAAATGTTTTAAAATAATTTCTTGTACTTATTATCAGCAAATGCTTGATTTGCGTAACTGTTTTATATAACTGTATATTTAGTATCATGAAATAAAACCTTGGGTGAAAAGCAGTCATGAGTGGAAAAAGTTTAAAAAGCCCAACTGTACGGCTTTCTAAAATTCCCATCTCTGGCAATATTCAAGTTGACTATATGGTTCTGAAATACTAGAGGAAGACACATGTGTTATGTAATTTCCTATCATACCTAATGATCACAACATAATTATCCCAGACTTCAGGCCAGGTTTCTTTGTAATAAAAGGTGGGGTGTGAACATTACTTAATTGTGCTGAAGATGTCCTTAAAAACCTTCTGACAAGTCAAATTATTCAATCTAAGATTTTCACCCAATCAGCTTTTCTTAAACATATTACTGACATGCACCTCCTCACTTACTACCCTGTTCACTTTCAGTTCTGCCTGATTCTCCTCTTTATAGCAGCCTCACCACTCAATTCAGTGTTCTTTAAAAATCATTCTTTCTACTCCCCTTCACCTGAGAAGAAAACTTTATCCTGTTCACTGTGTATTTTCAAAAACTAAAACAGTAACTAGACATAATATTCATAGGCCTAAAATGAAATATTGAATACTGCAAATAACTCAAGCCTAGTAATCACTAAGGCCACAGCAGTAACAAGCCCTACTTTAAGGATGCCTCTAAATCAGGAAGTCGCGTGTAGCATTATAAACTTTACTCCTAGGCACACCCGCTAAAGCAGGACATGGAATTCAGATTCTGAGTAAAGTTGGTATTAAAGATAACCCAGCACATTCCTGCGAGGTCTGAGAATGCATCTTATGATAAGTAGGATTCATGGATTTTAATATTGGAACTTTGTTATTTAATCAATTTTAATTCTAGAATTGTGTCAACGGGGCCTTTTTTTCTACATTAAAATTTAAAAATATATTTTTTAATAAAGGACACTGTTAAAAAAACGAAACTGAAGACACAATCACCAGCAACAAAATCAATCATAAAAACCAACAATTTAGGAAAACCAAACCAAGAATTATATGATCTTTAGTACACTCCAAAAAACACAGCTACTTATATTTTTTTTAACTCGTAAGTTACAACTTGTATGCTGCCAATACAAAATTTACCTGAAATTCAACATTATTAAATTAATGATATATCCCTCCTCAAAAAAAGAAAACTTACTTGGCCATAAAACTATATCTGGAATTCGCTGAAACATTCCTTCCCTGAGCAAAAATATCTCATGAAGACAATGACCTGTTTTGTGTTTAAAAAAAGAAAATGCAAAAACATCTTAAATTACAGAAAATTTTAAAATTTTAAAACAAACAGCACTTACGTAAAGGTACTTTACCATGAGCTCTAAATACTCGATCATCTGCTTCTTGTGAATATGAAATATTGGTTTGTTTAAGGTCATGAATAAAATCTTCATTTACAATAGAAGGAGGTGTATCACTAGGATTTAAGGATGCCTAAAAAAATAAAATTGGTTTCTTTCACTTAAAAAATAGAAAACAAAAACCAAATGCAACATGGAAACATATGAAAATGCCAGAGCTATATACATATATGGAAACTAACTTAGTGACAATAACTACAAACATTCTAATCACATTCTATCACATAAGTTACAGACTGTTTCTTGTCTGTGTGGATGTCCACTTTGCACTATTGTAAAGATCACAGTCAGGCCAGAGAGAGAAGTCCATGCGCGTGAGCACATGCTTCCCGGAGGTCAGGGGGCTCCAGCAACACATGGTCCCCCAGGTCCTCCAAGCATCACTTGGTGTGGCCCCAAAGCAGAAAAATGACTGCATTCAAGAACAAGGAATTCAGAAGTCTCAACTCTTCAGTTTTAGATTAAGGAGACTGAGAATGCTAGTGGAATTTTACACATCCACATTTTCACATATAAGTAAAATTGGTATTTTCCCTGTGATTTAAATTATCACTTAAAAATTATTGGGAAAAGTTTCCAATAACGATATAATATATTTTTCATAGGACTACTTTAAGGTTTGCAACCTAACTTCATCTGAAGGTAGCATAAAAAAATAAATCCTCAACTTTGAGCTACATAACATTACACAAGTAATGCAACTTTCATGAACCTTGGTTCTACCTGTCAAATGACATCAAAACATACAAATTTACATGACTATCATATGGAATATTAGATGAGAAAATTTTTTGTGAACAGATCTAATGGTCAAGAAAAACTGACCAAACCAAGTTGAATGTGAAACAAACTGTGGTGTGGCATAGATAATATCATAAGAATGCAAAAATAGGGGCTGGAGCAATAGTCCAGCGGGTAGGGTGTTTGCCTTGCGCTGCCCCGTGCTGGCCCAGGTTCGATCCCCAGCATCCCATACGGTCCCCCCAAGCACTGCCAGGAATAATTCCTAAGTGCAGAGCCAGGAGTAACCCCTGAGCATCACTGGGTGTGACCCAAAAAGCAAAAAAAAAAAAAAAAAAAAAAAAAAAAAATAAAATATATGATATTTACATATTTTTAACCTTAGAGAGTTTGTATTTAGTATTCAGTGACAAATACTGACTACCTCTTATAGGGTAGGTACTGAGGAAATAGCAGGGACTGAAGGAGAAAAAATCTTGTCCTCATGATTCCCTATCCTATAGCAGAAGGAAGTAACCAGAATCCAAATATACAGATTACTATTTTGCTAAGTTTTTACAAAGTGCAATGTATTCAACAAAAAAGAAAATTATATGTAAAATTCTTGAAATGTCTTTCATGATTATGGTATATGGAGTATATCTACTGTAATGGAGTATGCCAAAAAGGGGAACAGCAAATAGTGGAATCAATGAGAAAGATGTTTTATTTTTTAAAAAAAGCTAAAATAATTTGGTTTGGAAGTAAAATCTAACTGCAGACTTATAAGTAAATCCTATAAGCATTTATGAATACTCTATATGTACGTATTCATGAAAACATGTCGGATAGTGGAAAACATAGTGTAAATTTCCTATACATATGAAACATATCCAGTTATCAGGGCATACAAAATACCAGACCAAAACAAAATCACTATTGCCAAATCATCATCACCATAAAATTATGATACTCAAAAGATGCTCTTTTATTCATTTCATATGGATACAGCTTAAAATTTTCTAAGTTCATTTTCAGAAAACCCTATCTATATAAGCAATTATTGTTCATATCACCATCAAATTTTTACTTTTCTGTAAGTATTAAAAATAGAAAAATAAGTCTAATTTGGAATTTTCAAACAGTCAAGCACACGTCGGCAATCATTCTGATTTGCTTACTTTAGAGGTAGTTTTATGTTCCAGATTTACTCCAAGGGTATTCTGAATCCATTCTTTAAAGGATGGTAAAATCATGCCACTGAGAGGGTACCTAGGGCACAACGAAGGTGAAACAGTCAAGTGAAGCATCTTTATTAAAAATGGAGGGGCCTTACCTGCTGGTACTCAGGTACTCCTGGCTCTGTGCTCAAGCTCACCCAGGCAGTGGACAGGGATCAAATGTGGAGGTGGGATCGAACCAGAGTTGACGGATACAAAGCCAGGGCAAGCACCTTAACCCCTGTACTTTCTCTCTGACCGAAAATTTAAATCGTAGATTCTACTTCTAGTAATGGTCAGCCACTTCTTACCAAACCAATCTTCCCAAATATTTCTAGGAACCCTGGGAAAAAACAAAACCTAAAGAGACCTGTCCAAAGGTAAAAGAGACAGATCCAAAGCAGATTTTAAAAAAAGGAGTGTTCCATATTTGGAAAATAAAACTGCATGTTAGCTTCTGGGGGGGCATCTGTTGTTGCTTTAAAACAAACAAACAAACAAACAAAAAACCCACAGAGTTTAGCCTGAGAGAAAGATCCAGCTGGTAACACAAGAGGGAATAGAACGCCTACATTGCCCAGTCATGAAGAACCTGAAGACAGTGTCTGGAGCAAACAGCATCTGGAAAGAGTACACAGAGATGAAAGAATAAGAAGGATAGGGAGAGATCAGTGTATGAACTCTGTTGTTGACTCACCTTGAACTATACATGTATGGAACAGATCCTATACAGGTTCAACTTAAGAGAAGTAAACAGATAATTGCTTACTACCACGGTGGGGGAATCCAGTAGTCTGAGAACAACTAAGGTCTGATTTAAAAAAGAAGCCTCTTCAAAAGGCTGCAGCAGAATCCAGTCACGACAGCTTATCATTAACAAAGTGCAGCGGGCAGCAGAAACAGATCGACAGGCTAGAGGACATACTCTGCGTGCAGAACGCCAGGATTCAATGCCCAGCACCATATGTTACGGTCTCCTGAGTCCAGCAGTGATCAGTGAGCAAAGGATCCAGGGCACTCGCTAAGCAGCACTGAGCGTGGCCCTCCACCAAATAATAATAATAATAATAATAATAATAATAATAATAATAAATTAAAAAACAAAACCGAATGCCCCACAGTAATTTTGCATATAAATACCTCAAACATGTTACTAAATTGTAACAAAAACAGTAAGATCCATGACACTGTGACCTCTAAGAAACATGCATTTTGGTCATTCTCCCCAATCCTGGTTTCTAGGGTCCTCCTCAAAGGCTTAGGATTTCCTAAATGTGACGAGTAATGAAAGAGTCTCCTGTATTTAAAGAAGTAACCTGAAAGGCCCCAAGGATGGGGAGCAGATTGCCAGAAATGACAAAAAGGGGTGGAATTGTCAACCCTCCCCTCCCCAGCCACCAGAGAAGGGAATAAGGCTAGAGACCGAATTCAAGCCGCAAGTGAGCAATGAGTTCCTGGTCCGCACCTATGTGATGAGGCTCCACAGACTACAGAAGGGGTGTTCAAAGAATCTGCAGCTCAGTGAGTTAGAGATGTAGCAAAGAACGGGAAGCTTGGAGAGGGCTGAGGCACCAAGTCTTTTGACTACACCTTGCCCTATCATCTTTTCCCTCTCACCCAATTCCTAACACTCAGTGTCCTTCATAATGAGACTATCCATATTCTAACTTCCAGCAGAAACCTTATACAGTTTTCACCAGAATTTCCCAGGGAAGTGTTAAAGCATAACACCTTACATGGGCGAGCTCTGGTTTCAATTCCAGGCACCTGGAGCCAGGGTGTGGCTCAGTGGCAAAGCAAGTGCCTTGCAGGTGAGTGACTTGGGTTCAATGACTGATACCACAACAAAATGTGTCACTTTTCCTAACAGATCTAAACTTACAGATCAGAGAAAGACTACAGCCCAGGGGTCTCTGTAACCTGATGCGGACTGGAAACTGGCTTAGAAAGTGGTTCTAAATTTTCTCACATCCTTCTCAGTTCTGACATCAGCAGCCCAAATTCGAGACATAAATGTGCTTCCTACCGCCTCAGTACCCACCCTGTGCCAGCCCTGGAGCTCCCAACATCCTAACAGGTACAGAGACATCAATATATAAGTTACAGACACTGTATGGTGGGAATGCCTACTGTTTCTTTTCCTGTAATCTGAAATCCTAATAAAAGGCATACATAATAAGTTAAAGAAGGAGAGAAATTACTTTCCATTGGTCAATAATATGCATAAGTGAATTTTAAGTAACTTAATAGTATTTCACTATGTCGAAATTATTAGTAAAGAAATTTTAAGCCTTCAGAGAAGTTATGTATTTTCCTTTGCAACAAAATCATTACTAATGAAAGTGCAATTCTAAGAACAAACTCATGATACATCCAATCTAATTGTTTTTTACACTGTTGGAGACTGAACCTGCTTCTCTTAAGGCATATGCTTTACCATTTTTATACCCATTTTTCATGGTTTCATAGTCAATTGTACACATAACCTGTATTCTGAATTTTTCAGAGTCAGCATTTAAGTGAAACATATTCATACTCACTGTGCTCACTCTGATAGATTCTTAAAATTAAACTCATCTTACGATTCTGTCTGTATAGGGGGCAGTAACAATACAAATATTCTCCAGAGTTCTTTTTATTTATTTATTTTTGTTTGGGGGCTATACTCGGCAAATTTCAGGACTTACTCCTACTCTTCACACAGGAATTACTCTTGGTGGTGCTCAGGGGACAATATGGAATGCCAGGGACCAAACCCAGGCAGCTATGTGCAAAGCAAACAACCCACTGTACTATCTCTTCAGTTCCTATTATTCTTAACTGTTCACTACAGAAATGTTTTCAAAATTATGAAAGATCACTTTTCTCCCAATATATCTCAGAAAACCTACTTTTAGAGTCACAGACTTAAAATAATTAACCTTCCATGATCTATACCTAAACGTAAATTCCCAGACTTCATATTGGAATTTACTTAAATCAAGTAATTTCAGAGTAAACCAAGCAAAACCAAAGTCAATGTAAGAAAAGTGGGTGGTGGAATAACCATAGACGCCACTTAGATCTTAATTCAAATGCACTATCTATAAAACAGCATCTTCAGAAATTGGGGGAATATGAATATAAACTGGATATGTAATTACAAAATTATAAAATGTATGTTATCTGGTCTGATTACAATAATGATATCCTAAGATTGATCATGACAGGCCCTTATTTTTTTATTTTGTTTAGGGGGGAGCACACCTGGCAGTGGTCAGGGCTTACTCCTGGAGGGGCTTGGGGACCATAGAGGGACTGAGCCTGGGTCAGATCTGTGCAAGACAAGTGTCTTACCCAGTGCACAATCCATTTGGCCTATTGGGCGCTGATTTTCAAGGAATATATATAAATACGGTTAAGTGACCCAAAGGCATCAGAAATTTAAATGCTACAAAAAAAAAAGAAGTAAAATGCTGGTAATATTTGTATGCAAGTCATTATTTAGATTATGCCATTACCTTAATTACATTTTATGTTTATTATGTTTAAATAAATTTTATGTTTAGATAAAATTTTCACAGGAAGAACAAAAAAGGAACAAATGAAAGAAAAAAAACCAGTTACCTTTTGCCAGTCAACTCAACTTGGCCTTTTTTATTTAAGAAAAACTTGGAATCATTGTATCCCCATCCATTCCATTTCATAACTTCTTGCCTAATAAGAAAAAGTAAAACAAAAATGAGACTTGTGCTGAACATTTCAAAACAAAGACTGACTGTTAACTTTCACAATTTCTCAGAAGATGCATACCATTAGTATAATATTAATTTAAATGAAGTGAATAAACATAATTCTACATATTAATACCTCTAAATAGGAAAACACTCTCATGAATAATACTTGTTTTACAAAGAGCTACAACCACCAAGTATTTTGCATTGAAGGAAAAGAGCTAAAGAAAAATATGCCTAGACTAAAAATATGCTTTGTTGGGTACATGTTACTGAGCCTACATTGTTGTATAGTCTAAAAAACAATTTCAATTAATTTTACCACAAGAGTTCCAGTTCCTCTGTGCCCTCCCCAGTATTTTTGGTATTACAAAATTGTTCATTGTGGCCATTCTAATTGGAGTGTGGTGGTTACTCATTATGGTTTTAACTTCACTGTATCACTGTCTTCCCGCTCATCATCAATTTGCTCCAGTGGGCACCAGTAACATCTCCATATGTCCTGTCTCATGCTAGTAGAGCTCAAGGGCATCTGCTTGCTCCAGGAACATAAAGAGCCTCAAACCATTCCATCATGTCATGAGAAATGAGGTCTATAATTGTTACTGGTATTTGGCATATCAAATATGACACGGGTAGCTTCCCTAATGGTTAATATCGTGCATCTTCTTTTGGGCTCAATTCCCATCTATACATCCTCTCCGATGTACTATCTTCTCTCTGCCCATGTTAAGTTGGATGGTTTTCACTATTAAGTGCTGCCAATTCTTTATGTACTGTGAATAAGCACCCTTTGTCAGACATGGATTTATACATTTTTTAAAAAAAAATTTTAATTTGTTACTGCCCCTTGAGGTGTTGCAGGTGTGGCTGCAGTGCCCAGCTGCGTAAGTAGGTGGCAGACAGGAGACAGGCTTTCTACATTTAGGGCTCTGCCCTGTGGGCCCTGAATGGTTGATGATCCGACATAGGAAAAGACTGGGCCCCTTGGGATGAACCCAGAGCCACGGCAGAGGCTGGCAAGCTACCCGTGGTGTATTCAATGTATCACTATATCACTGTCTTCCCATTCATCATCCATTTGCTTGAGTGGGCACCAGTAACATCTCCATATGTCCTGTCTCATGCAAGTAGAACCCAAGGGCACCTGCTTGCTCCAGGAACATAAAGAGCCTCAAACCATTCCAGTCATGGGAATGAGGTCTATAATTGCTACTGGTATCTGGCATATCAAATACGACTCGGGTAGCTTGCCAGGCTCTGCCGTGCAGGTGGTGTTGGGTTAGAATATTGAATGCAAGAAATGAACACGAACAACTTTGTTAAAAAAAAAAAATGTCAGAAACAGTAACAATAATGGACCTCATTCTCAACAAATGAAGACATTACTGGTGCCCGCTCAAGCAAATTGATGAACAAGTGGAAGACAAGTGACAAGTGACAAAAATTTGCAATTCAAATAAATTCATTTCACAATAAACAAAACTTAGTGTATATTAGAAAAAAAATCAAAACTGGCAAGCTTATGTAAAAATACTAATTCACAAAGTAGGTTCACTACTAATGACAGCAGTCAACAGGCACTCTAAATAAAGTAGACTAAAAAGCTAGTGCTGAGTTCACAAATATTCTAAATCCTTTCAATTCCTTGTGCCTTCTCAAAAACATATTTTCGTCAAACTCAACAACATATTCATTCAACACTGCACATTATATAGGAATGGAATCTTGGCCTTTGCAGAATAAAATAACCACACAAAGTACTGAGTTTGTCTTTATTATATATTTTAGCACAGTGCCACTGAAATAAATTGACGATGAATCTTCTTATAGCAAATCCGATGTAAGTTTATGATGAAAATACTTGAAAACTCTTCTCAATACAGAAAGCTATTCGCTGCATTAGATTCCATTTCTTTGGCTTTAGGTTCTGGGTCACACCTGGTGGTGCTCAAGACTAATTTTTGGCAATGCTCAGGGGACCATATGTGGTACTGGTATTTAAACCAGGATCACAGTTGCCACAGCCACATGAGAGACAAACGCCTCGGTTCCTCTGCGCTCTCTCTAGTCCTGCACTAAGCTTGTAAATGGAGACGCAGTCATTAAAAAGTATCCTAGTTCTCTACAATTTTGAAAAAGAAAATGACAACTAACAAGCATATTTTCACCCATTTTCAGATTTTTCCAAACAAGTGGAAATTAACACAAAAACAAATACAGGAAATTATATATTCGATCCATCTTTACATGAAGTTAAGAAAGGGGAACTAGTTCTTTTCTGTTTAAAATTAGTTTGCAGGCCCGGAAGAATAGCTCAGCAGCTTAGAATGTCTATCTTGCAAGCCGTAAGGTCTAAGCATAGTGACTGGTGCTACCACTACATGCTCCAAGCAAGGCCCGGCAGCTCGCTGTCTGTGCAGTGACGCCTGGTCAAACTGCAGCCAGTAACACAGTAGTACCACTTTAAAGGAAAACAACCCTGACAAGCACCACAGTCGGGTGTGTAGCTGACCTCTGGTCATCACAACAACAACAGCAATGCAAAGGAAAGGTAGGGAAAAAAAAGTAATTTTAAGGCCACGGTGATAGTTCAAAGGGCTGGAGCATATGCCTGGCATGCAGAGAGTCCTGGGTATCAGCACCATGCTGCAGTGTGTACAAAGCACCACTAGGTACAGCCTTGGTGGCCACCACTGTTAAAACTATGGTTTCCCTTCAGTAAAAATGAACTGCTCAAAAACATCTCAAGCATCAATCCAGAGACTGGATTTACTAATGAGTCTGTTATAAACTATCACCCAATATTTTTCTTCTATTACACTTTCAATATACAGAGAAAGGTGAGAAAGGTTTTAAAAAGAGAGTTTCTAAGACTAGAAATTGAGCTCCCATTTGACCCAGCCATACCACTCCTGGAACTATACCCTGGGAAGCCAAAAACACACAGCAGAAACACCATCTGCACCTTTATTTTCATAGCAGCACTATTCACAATAGCCAGAATCTGGAAACAAACCAGAGTGCCCGAGAACTAATGACTGGATAAAGAAACTGTGGTACATCTACACAATGGAATACTATGCAGCTGTTAGGAAAAACAAAGTTATGAAATTTGCCTATAAATGGATGGACATGGAGAGGATCATGCTGAGTGAAATTAGCCATAAGGAAAAGGACAGATATAGAAAGGCTGCATTTATTTGTGGGATATAAATAAAATAGCATGATACCAATATCCAAGGCCAGACAAAATATGGATCAGGAGGTCTTGTCAGTGGATAGGAACCTACTGCAAATGTGTGGGAGTCAGAGGTTAGGCAATACAGAGAAAGGAACAGTGTACTAATAACTATTATAAATGATAATACTAGCGTAGAACTGAGCACTGAAAGTAGGCAAAAGGATATACATGATAACCTCTAACTGTATGTATTGCAAGCCACAATGTATAAGAGAAGAGGGGGAGAGAGAGAGAGAGAGAGAGAGAGAGAGAGAGAGAAGTGAGAAATTGCCTGCCATAGATGCAGGCTGGGAGAGGGGGAAGGAAAATCAGGGGACATTGGTGGTGGGATGGGTGCTGGAACATTGCATGATTGAAACCCAAATATTAACACTTTTGTAACTGTATACCTCACAGTGGTATAATAAAAATTTTTAAAAATAAGTAAAAGTTTCTGAAAAATCTCTAGAGGAAAAACCTCATGATCGGGGTGCTGTGGGTCCCCAACAAGATCTGGGAACGAGTTCCCTTTTATCTCAAGACCAGCGTCAGACAGACAAACTACGAGAGTTCAGTTCAGTTTTACTAATGATAAAACAAGCTCTGCTACTACAATCCAAGATAATATGATTCCCCAGACCTCTAGCTCTTGGCCAGAACTCCAACCATGTACTCGGGTCCAGGACTCCCCACCAAAGTGGATCGATCTACCCTCAAATGAGTCCCCTTATATACCCAAAAGTCATAGCCCTTTCTTCAGGGAGGGTAGCGTCAACAAAGGTCAACAAATCAGCTTTTAGGTGTAGATGTAGGGTGGTGCCACACTTGTTTAAAGACTAAACAAATGATTATGGCAGGACCTAGTCCCTGCCTCTTATGTCAAAACATGAGAGAGAGAGAGAGAGAGAGAGAGAGAGAGAGAGAGAGACTGAGACAGAGAGAGACATACAGACAGAGAAGGCTGGTATAAAGAAATACATCTTAATGGATGTATACTCATGGGGAGAAAAACATCATAATTTCAGACCATGGACTTCAAGCAGTCTAGGTAGGACAAGGTCCTTCTTATTTCTACTCTGCACCAGGATGACTGAGTGTCTTGTCCTCTGTTTACTGAAAGGGTCATGCTCGCTTGCTTGAGGGCAAACTAGCATGATCCCTGCTATGATCTTAAATGTTAGTCTCAATGCAGCCAGGGTGGTAGTCTCCTGGAAAATTCTAATTATCCCACACTGGGACCAATGGGTATTAAAAGGAACTATGCCCAATCTAGGTAGCACTGAAATCATAGTAGAGATTATAATATTTCAAAATGTATTAATTCAGAGTCAAAATGACTCCTATAACTGCCACATCCTCTGTGTTTACATAAAAGAGAGATCTCTTTAGCATGAACCCTGTCTTAAAGACATGGGAATGGCTTAAACTGTAAGTAGCTTAAACATCAAAGATCCCAAGCTAGCTAGGCCATGTCATCCAACAGACTAATGTCACCGCAACCCTGATTTTCTTAGAAGTATATTTTCCAAAGTGCACTAAGTGTATTAACCACATTGCCTTCATAATTTTTCTTCATGACAATATTCAGTCTACCTTTACCAAAAAAAGCAGTACGATTTGTATACTGCTTTATTTCCATAATACATTAAAACTATAAAGTATGTATTTTTGTTAACCATCTTTACCTGAGCTCTTATAGTATGTACATAAAACTTACCATACTCCAATGGTGCAACTGGTTAGTGTACCCAGTATGTATACAAAATTTAGTAGGCAAAGTGCAAAATCAGTAAATGTAAACATTTTCATGAATTCATATTCTATAAGAATAGCTCATATAACTATCACAGAAATAAAATCAGATATTATATCAGTAAATACAACTAAACTAGTAAATTCAGGCTGACTTGTTATTACAACCACTGGCACTGGGTAGTATTTCAGCACAAATTTTGAATCTGGCATGTTTACAGAATTTAACAGTCAATCATTTTCCCTAAGAATATGCTTAGAACTTTAAAGAAAAATTATTCCCAGTTGGGCCCAAAGTTAAAAAAGCTAAACCAAATTACAATGGCCCGCTCAGCACTTGAAGAGAAAAATGAACCAAGGAAAACAGCAAACACCTGCTACCATATTAAAGAGTAAAAAAAAAAATTATACTAAAGAATCCTTGGCCTTACAATTTTAGTTGGGCAACAGTCTAAAGAACATCTTCAACTGTAGGCTATTGTACTTTTCTCTCTTACTCTTTTCCATCCCAATTAGAAAATTCTGCCTGTAACCATATTAACATCAGTTTTTTGGAGTTCTCCAAGATAAAATATAAGTATCTGGGATGCAGTAATGTCACCAAATACACTGTGTATCACTCAATCAAATAATTAAACTCTAGTTATCCCAAATCAATCTTCTGATGCTTT
>JAJIBD010013086.1:0-52728 GCA_021461705.1 Cryptotis parvus | reverse complement strand
AAACAAGACAAAAGAACAAAAAAAGAAGAAATGGCTCAGCAACTGTTATTCCACATTTGTCACATTTGCCAACCGGCTGTCTTCTCGGGGACTTCTCTGCTGTTACCCCCTTTAAAAAAGTAACAATCAAAGATAAGATCTACTCTTGAAGGCACTGAGCTCTGATTGGACTGTTGATTTCAGAGATTCAAAACTTGAATTTTCAGGCTTAGGTGTCATCTCTTCTTTCCTTGCTTTAAATTGAGCAAATCAGTACACAAACTACAGACTAAAGCATTACTTTATACATCCTTGCCCATTAAGAATATAAATTATTTTTTAAAGAATTTTGGAAAAAAGGAATTTTGGGTCATCCTACTAGTAGTCAGGGATTACTGATGGCTCTGCCTTTAGGGATCACTCCTGGTTGGGCTCAGAGACCACATGGAGCATAGGGGATGGAGCCGGACCGGCTGCATGCGTGGCAAGTACTCCACAGGGCTGACTGCATGCGTGGCAAGTACTCCACAGGGCCGGCTGCGTGCGTGACAAGTACTCCACCCACCGCATTATCACTCTGACCCAGAAAACACATCATTATTTTAAAGAAATAAAAATGGTGGACCTAGCCATGACACTTTGGACATTGCTCTCTCTGTGAGGCTTATTTGTGTGACCTCATATGGATCACTGAATCACTTTGTACTGGATATGCAATGTGGCTAGAAAAGGAAAAAGCAAAATTTCCTTTTCAATGTGTTTATTCCTCCCCAAATTTGAAAAGAAGCTCTAGTAAAGCAGGTAAGATACTGCCTTACACACAGCTGATTCAGATTTTATTCCTGGTGCCACATATGGTCCCGAGTGCAGAGCCAGCAGTAAGCCTTGAATATGCCGCGTGTGAGCCAAAACAAAATCTAGAAACAACCAAACAAAACAAACCCTATAAACAAATAAACAAAACAAAACACAATCTAGAAACAAACAAAATCAGAAACAAACAAAATCTAGAAACAAAATCTAGAAAGAAACCCATCAAGAAGTAAGGTAAACTCAAGTATGAATGCTTTAAAATGTGATTAAAACTGGGCTTCTCCATAGCTGTATAATCTGATAACCATATGCTTGTTTTTTGTTATTTAGGGACCCGACCAGTAATGCCCAGGGCTTGCTCCTGGACCTGCGCTCAGGGGCCACTCCTGGACAGGGTTGAGAGACCATACATGGTGCTGCAGTTCAACCATGGCTAGTCCTGCGAGGTAAGAGGTGGATCCTGGATCTCTCGGGTCCCTTTTGTTAACTTTTGATGATGAATATTTTGCTGTAGTTTAGGTGACACAACAACAATATCACGTGTAGAGGGTTTGGGTGTTGACGACAAAGTGACTTCACTCCACCATCGCCAGTGTCACCACCGCACCCACGCCACCTCCAGGCCACCTCTTCATTCTCTTCCTGCTATCCCCTGCTGGGAACTGAGTTTACTAGAAAGATGAACACCGGGATATGGCGGACAGCATCTTTACGCCTCCCGTGGCTATGGCAGGTTACTGGAGGCAGCAGATCCCCAAAGGTGCCGACATGAGAATTTTTTCCTATTACAGTTTCCTCTTTGTTTTCATCTTATAGCCGCTATGTGAGATGTATGTCACCTGAACCCTATTGTGGCAATCATTTCACTGTACATGTTTATACACAGAACAAACCGTTACGCTGTATGCTTAAACTTACAGTGATATTGTCAACTACTGCTCAATGAAATTGGAATATTTATTTCCTGGAGATTTTTGTTCATATCAAAAATCTGTTTCAAATAAAATGTTTCTAACACAGTACTTTTCAGATTATATATATGTATCTATATACATATATATATGTATATACACACAGCCTGGCAAGCTATCCATGGTGTATTCGATATGCCCAAAACAGTAACACTAATGGACCTCATTCCCAATGAATGGAGAAGTTACTGGCACCCGCTCGAGCAAATCGATGAACAATGGGAAGACAAGTGATACAAGTGATAAATTCCCTCTTTTAGATAAATATGACAACAATATGGAACGTACTTCCAAATTAAGCCTATATATTATACCCCTAAAACTACAGTAGGCCTTTATTTAAACATGTCTTTAATACTGGTTTACTGAATTACTACTATGTTTTTAATACATTTATACTGTTTTAATAAACATAGTATGTTACTATGTTTTTAATAAGCTTATAATATATATTATGTGTATTAGCCCTAAGACATTTAGGTTCTTTGTATACATGTGTAATAAATACTTCAGCAATATTTCGTTTACTCCTCAAAAAAGAAATAAATGAAGAAGCTTAGAAATAGTTACTATGTAAATGAAGGTTTAGCTTGCATATGTTGATATTAAAAGCCTTATCTTTTAAGCAATGAGATAGGGAAAAATGGTCAAATAAGTGCGATACCTTGAACAATTTTTTTAAAAAAATCACACCTAGCGTCAGAGAGATAGTACTACCTACCCGCTGTGCTACTTCTCTGCCCTATACAGGGGGTAACGCTGTGCTCTGTACACAGCTGACCCAAAGCTTGATTCCGTGGACCACTGCACACCACCGGGAGATCTGAGCATGGCGTCAGGATTAAGCCCCTGAGCACCACTGGGTGTTGGCCCCAAAACAAACCAAAAGAATCACACCTACTGGATGATGTGGTTCACTGTTGCTTAGACCAGCAGTTCATGGCATTTTTGTTAGAGGCGTATGCAGTGATGACCCTTCCCAGCACGGGGGCACAGACACTGTCCCAACAATCTGCTGGGTTTATCGGCACCTGTTAGAATTTAAACGTCCCTAAAATAAGTGTGTGCACTGAGCTGTCCTTATGGTAATCCCAGAATCTGAGAAAAAGAAATAAATTAATCATTCATCTCTACATAATTTTATTTTGGGGCTCCATTGGTGCTGCTCAAGGCTTATTCCTGACTCTGAACTCAGGAGGACTCCATGAAGGGTTTGGGGGATCCTTTGGGGTACTGGGGACTGAACCTGCCCGGCCATGTACAAGACAAGTGCCCTACCCACTGTGTTATTGCTCTGGCCCAGCCACATAATTCTTGATACTGTTTACCTTTAGTGGTTTGTTTTGTGGTGACACCTGGTGGTACTAGGGACAGCGCCCAGTAGTGCTCATGGGTTATTCCTGCTGGGAAGCTCAGCCATGCTGGACTCTGTCATCTTTTTCTCTTTTTGGGGGGTTTGGGGGTGTCACACCCAACAATGCTCAGGGGTTACTCCTGGCTCTGCACTCAGGAATTACTCCTAGCGGTGCTTGGAAGACCATATGGGATGCTGGGGATCAAACTCGCCGTGGGCCATGTGCAAGGCAAAGCGCCCCCCAGCTGTGCTATCACTCTGGCCCTCTTTGTCATTCTTAGCCCCAAAGAAGTGGTGAACAGGAAGTGACGGGGAACGGGCAGTGTGCAAACACATCAAGTAAAGCCATCCTAGGCGGCATCAACAAATGTCATCAGGGTTTGAAACAGCAGGAATGGAAACATTTCAGTGTTTTGAAAGTGAAATTAGGGACTGAGTAAAACACGAGGTGTGGGGATTTCCAGAGTCTTCTATCAGTGAAACTGTAAAGTTCACGTGACAGACAGTTTCCACGGCCAGATTGTTGGCTGCCAATGACGTCTTCTGTTAAATGTGTGCCCAGGGCAAAGCACTCTCTGTGTCTTAATTCTCTTGTCTGTGTAATGAAGCTAAAATAATACATGGGATTAAATGAACCAGTATTATAACGTGCATGTTTTAAATAAAAATGAGTCTCAGACCATTATTAGGCAGATGGCTTTGAAAATCTTGAAGGAAGAATCAGTGATCATAAGATTCCAGCAGGGGACCAAAATGTGCCATGTTAAATTAATCTAATTTTCGGAAGAGTTAATAATGAAGAGGGTGACCAGGAGGAATGGCAGGTCTTGATTTCAGTAAGCACTTAAACCCCATCACGTCCCTGACATCAGCTATAACAGCAAGCAAATAATTAGATAGTTGGGAAGCTTCACAGCTGATTAAATAACCACAATATTAACAAGGAGGGAAAGTGTTAGAGTTATGGAAATGATTCTATCTCGGGTTACTCCAAGCTCAGTGCTTCTGTTACTAAGACAGAAAATGTAACACGTTTTTAAAAAATGATCTTTTATAAAAAGGAGTAGTTTGGGGCAATGAAACTAGTTTAAATATAGAAACATGGAGATCAGTTTGCCCAACATTGCATTGAGCTGAAATAATCCTGAATATATGATCAACATCCTTAAAGCTAGAATGGGATTTATGAATTTCTTTTGCTTTTCGAACAGTTCTGATTAACAGACTATTCTTCCATGTGTTGAATCAGAAGGACCCGGGGTGGTGGGGCAGCAGTTGGGGGATGAGAGGGACAGGGTCCGCGAGGGTCACTGTCACACCCAAGTTCAGCTGACCCCACGTGGGACTCAGGAGTCTCTGCACCACCTTCCCCTGCTTCACTCTCGGCCTGCGGGAGGGGCTGCCTGGCCACAGCCAAAGCAGTGCATGGACACCTCAGGGCTCCTCCTGGCTGTCCACGGGCGGCTAGACCAGAAGCCATGGTCAGGGCCCGAGGGTGTCATGGAGCTCAAGCCCAGGGGCCACTGTCCCACAAGAGAGGAAGGGACCCGGTGACACACCAGGGAGATGTAGGCGCCACGGCCTGACCACTGGGGCAACCGCAAGACTCAGGGCAAAGCCAAGGACCAGATCATGGAGCCTCTGACAGGCCACAGTGAAGGATCTTCAATGGTGAACGAGTTGGAAAGACACTGGGGATTATGAACAGGAATAACACAGGCAGGGGTGTGTCCTATTGTTCATTCTGAGACAGGCAGACAAAAGAGAGACTCGTGATCTGGCTATGGTGGAGCTGCTGGAAGCATCTGAGGCTATGATGGAACTATTAGAAGCGTGTGAGGCTATGGTAGAGTTGCTGGAAGCATCTGAGGCTATGATGGAGTCGCCAGAAGCGCCTGAGGCTGTGATGGAGCTGTTACAAGTGTCTGAGGCTATGATGGAGCTGCTGGAAGCGTCTGAGGCTATGGTGGAGCTGCTGGAAGCGTCTGAGGCTATGGTGGAGCTGCTGGAAGCATCTGAGGCTATGGTGGAGCTGCTGGAAGCGTCTGAGGCTATGGTGGAGCTGCTGGAAGCGTCTGAGGCTATGGTGGAGCTGCTGGAAGTATTTGAGGCTATGATGGAGTCGCCAGAAACGCCTGAGGCTATGATGGAGCTGTTAGAAGTGCCTGAAGCTATGTGGAGCTGCAGGAAGCATCTGAAGCTATGATGGAGCTGCTAGAAGTGTCTGAGGCTATGATGGAGCTGTTAGAAGCGTCTGAGGCTATGATGGAGCTGTTAGAAGCGTCTGAGGCTATAGTGGAGCTGCTGGAAGTGTCTGAGGCTATGGTGGAGCTGCTGGAAGCGTCTGAGGCTATGGTGGAGCTGCTGGAAGCATTTGGGGCTATGATGGAGTTGCCAGAAGAGCCTGAGTATATGATGGAGCTGTTAGAAGTGCCTGAAGCTATGTGGAGCTGCAGGAAGCATCTGAAGCTATGATGGAGCTGCTAGAAGTGTCTGAGGCTATGATGGAGCTGTTAGAAGCATCTGAGGCTATAATGGAGCTGCTGGAAGCATCTGAGGCTATGGTGGAGCTGCTGGAAGCGTCTGAGGCTATGGTGGAGCTGCTGGAAGCGTCTGAGGCTATGGTGGAGCTGCCAGAAGCATCTGGATTCTAAATGTTTTGCCAGAAGTCCACAGGGTCACTTCAGCTGATGTGGGACTTGGGAAGAAAAGCCAAGGATGGCCAAGATCAACGCCCTGAGCAATGAATTAGGACACGGAGCATTGTCTACCAACATGGGGAAAATCAATGCAGGGAGTTTGAATGTGGGGGGGGGTAAGAAATCAGGATTGTGTTTAGGACACGCTTGAGATACTTGTTCAATGTCCAAGCGTAAAGGCAGCAAGTGCTGGACAGTGGAGGAGTCGAAAAGGAGCTGGGTGGAGTTACCTGACGGGGCCTAAACTTGGGAGCGGGAGCGACTCAGGATGAGGACGGGGAGCAGAAGGGAGTGAAGACGCCTCGTTCTCAGTGGTGGGATTGATGAGCTGGAGACGGCTGTGAGAAGAGCCCAGGGGGAAACGGCCCCAAGGTCAGGGTGATTCCAGAAGATTCCGGAAGCAAGGTGAGCTCTCAGCGCTAGGCTGCACGGAGACAGGCAGCACCCAGCGGGCTGGGGTACATGGAAGTGGCTGGAAGCTTTGGCATAAACACTAAGGATGGCATAAAAAGTCCTACGGGAATGGATTCGGGAAATATGAGGGAGACCGTGAGAACAGAGTTTATAGCATTTACTGTCAGTTCCCCAGAATTACACATCTTCACACAGCTGCATAAGGACTTTCTGGAAACTAGGCTTTTATTTATTTATTTATTTATTTATTTATTTATTTATTTATTTATTTTTGCTTTTTGGGTCTCACCTGGCATTGCTCAGGGGTTACTCCTGGCTCTGCACACAGGAATTACTCCAGGCATTGCTCAGGAGACCATATGGGATGCTGGGGATTGAACCTGGGTCCGGCCGCATGCAAGGCAAATGCCCTACCCGCTGGACTATCGCCTCCGGCCCCCAGATTTTTTCTTCAAAATAGCTGTCCCTCACTCTGGTTTTCCACACAATCTGGCTATTGACTGTCTCCCCCACAGACCTGCAGACTATCAGAACAAAGAAGTTCTCGTTCCCTAACGGACTCAGACACAGCCTGGCAGACGTGAATGTTTGGGTTGACGGAATCGTGAAAAGCGTGAACTTGGGATCTCCTGTTGTGTAGGAGCCCCCACGGAATGTGCTGTGGTGTGTAATTAGAACGCGACTCTAGCCTGCTCACACACTCCCACATTAGAGAGGTGAAGAGAAATAATTTTAGAAATGCCTTGCCAATTAATTCCAATGAATGTTTAAAATGAGTGTGAGCACATAGCTCTTAAGAACTAGAGCAGCTTTAATAACTATCCATAATTAAGCTAAGTGCAATGTTTTCTCCGTGCTCTCCAATTTCTATAATTTGCAATACTTCTCAGATTTTTTTAATTAAACTCCAGTGCCTTTATTCAGACCACTGGGATGTTGGGGAAAATCATATTTTAATATTAAGATTATAACTCTTATGAAGTGCCCATCAATCAAGAATAAATGAATTACTTCTGACATCAGCACATTAAGATTAACTCCAAAAGATAAAACTACTTGAACCATTTAACAATAAAAATTTTTTCTACTATATTGTTATAATCCAGTTATCTAGGAAAATAGATAAAAATCTTAAGTGCTTTCAGAAAAATGTTTTACCAAGATAATGAGAAAAATTTAAAGGCTTGTAAATCTTTGCAATACATAAAATACTTAAAGGTATTTGCGGCTGGAGAGTTACCACAGGGACGAAGGCCCTTTCTTTGCCAATGGGCAACCCCTGGGGTTAGATACGGGGTTCAACCCATACAGGGTCCCCTGAACACAGCTAGGAGTGATCCCTGAGCACAGAGCCAGGAATTAAGCCCTGAGAACCGTTGGGCGCCGGCCCCCACACAAAACAAAGCAAAAGTAAAGACAACTGTAACACAGGAGAAACATTCATGAAACTTAGAAGCCAATAACATAGTTTCAAAATAGATAATCAAGGCAGGATTCCCACCACACTCCTCAGCCCCATAGTCCCACGTTTTGAGCCTAAGAATACTTAGGCTCAAAATCACAACCTGAAAGAGGAGAAAAAATAATTGATATCACAGATAAACAACGAATTCGTGTCAGAGACTGCTGTGGAAATAAATTAGTATGATGCGTTAGAGAACCTAAAGGAACAGTGGAATCCTGGACAGATGCCCACCTGATACTGCCCACCCTGACCCTGCCCACACCTGCCCCTGTCCACACCTGACCCTGCCCATACCTGACCCTGCCCACACCTGCCCCTGTCCACACCTGACCCTGCCCATACCTGACCCTGCCCACATCTGACCCTGCCCACCATGACCCTGCCCACATCTGACCCTGCCCACATCTGACCCTGCCCACATCTGACCCTGCCCACCATGACCCTGCCCACATCTGACCCTGCCCACATCTGACCCTGCCCACATCTGACCCTGCCCACATCTGACCCTGCCCACCATGACCCTGCCCACATCTGACCCTGCCCACCATGACCCTACCCACACCTGCCCCGTCCACACCATCACCCTGCATAACACCTGACCCTGCCCACACCTGCCCCTGTCCACACCTGACTCTGTCCACGCTGATCCTACCCACCCTGAGCCTGCCCACACCTGACCCTGCCCACCATGACCCTGCCCACATCTGACCCTGCCCACCCTGACCCTGCCCACCATGACCCGGCCACAGCTGACTAAGGCTATCTGTAGGAGGGACCGCAGCAAGCCAACCGGGAGGCAAGAACCAGAGGTCCCAGCCGGAATCCCACCAAACGCGGAAGGAGCAGCCCGAGTCCTTCCGGAAGCTCAGCTCCCTTCCACCTTGTGTGAGAATGGATGTCCTGCGGCTTGTTCTTCCTGGTCAGCATGGGCTGGGAGCCCAGCCAGGTGTCCTCAAGGTCAGTGTCCACTAGGAGGACACACGTTCCTTCTGCTTCATCTTTCACCTGGAGGGGCTCCTGCCAAGGTGACGCCTGTTCCCTCCTCACAGGGGTCGCACGCAGCTCCCCCGCGGACTGAGGGAGGGGGCAAGGCAAAGAGCAGTGACGGCTGCAGCCTCCGCACAGCCATCTCTGTTCCAGGTGGGCGGCAGGGGTTACACCGTCACTCCAGCCCGGGGCAGCAGGGGTTACACCGTTACTCCAGCCCTGATCAGCAGGGGTTACACCGTCACTCCAGCCCGGGCGAGCAGGGGTTACACCGTCCCACAGCCCTGGGCGGCAGGGGGTTACACCGTCACTCCAGCCCTGATCAGCAGGGGTTACACTGTCACTCCAGCCCCGGGCGGCAGGGGTTACACCGTCACTCCAGCCCTGATCAGCAGGGGTTACACTGTCACTCCAGCCCCGGGCGGCAGGGGTTACACCGTCACAACAGCCCTGGGCGCCAGGGGTTACACCGTCACTCCAGCCCGGGCAGCAGGGGTTACACCGTTACTCCAGCCCTGATCAGCAGGGGTTACACCGTCACTCCAGCCCCGGGCGGCAGGGGTTACACCGTCACTCCAGCCCTGTGGGAAGCAGAGGCTGAGCTACCCACCAAGCTTCCCTGCTTTTTGGCTGCCCCCAGACCCAGCCTGGGCCAGTGGGCACGCGGAGTCTCAGCACCTTTAGTGCCCTCTTGGGCACGCCTCAGGCTCTGCACATCTCTCCATCCATCGTTTTTCCTTTTAAAATTTTTAACAAATGGCATCACTGTAATCGCAATGTAGTGACTTCTTCAGGATCGAGTTTCCAGTGCACAAGGTCTCAACACTGTCCCTGCACCAGCGCCCGCTTCCCTCCGCCAGTGTCGCCGCATCCTGTTCCCTGGCCTGTGCCGCCCCAGCCCCGAGCACTTGGGGACAAGCTTCCCCGGGAGTCAGCTCTGCTCTTTACAACCTGGGGCGTTTGCGTCCGACTGTGTTTCCTCACACCCACCGTGGAGAGAGCAGGAGAGTACTTGTGTGTGCGGCTCCCTTGGGGCGGCTCCACGCCAGCGCAGCCCTCCCGGCTCCATGCGTGGGCAGTAAATCGCATCCCTCTGCGCACGTACCGGTTACCTGGTAGCTGTTGGCGGCACTTGCATTGCTCTGGATTTCCGCTACTGAGAACAGAGCCGCAGTGATCACAGGCAGTTTGGGGCTCCAGGTCCCCGCGGCTCCACTCACTCAAGGCTCCCGCCACCCCCGCCCTGTGGCTCTGCCCACCTGCAGCTGGGGGCACCCATGGCAGTTCCACATGGTCATGGGGCTGTCCTTTCCCCTCATTTCTGGAACTTGAGAGCGCTCCAGTATCCACTGCCCACACACTGCTCCAGTCACCCCTGCCCACACACTGCCCGGTCACCGATGCCCACACACTGCTCCAGTCACCACTGCCCACACACGGATCCAGTCACCACTGCCCACACACTGCTCCAGTCACCACTGCCCACACACTGCTCCAGTCACCGATGCCCACACATTGCTCCAGTCACCACTGCCCACACACTGCTCCAGTATCCACTGCCCACACACGGCTCCAGTCACCACTGCCCACACACTGCTCCAGTCACCACTGCCCACACACTGCTCCAGTCACCACTGCCCACACACTGCTCCAGTCACCACTGCTCCAGTCACACCCTGGCTGGGCTCTCGACTTGCTGGCACCCTGGAACTCAGGTGCCCCCCCAACATCCAGGCCCGCACCGGCTCACCCACTTTAGGGGTTGATCACACCAGCTGAGGATCACCTCCTGTGGGGTCGGTTTCCCGGTGCCACTGTACTGATATTGATCCATGCCTTTGGTGGAAATGAATTATTCTCTTCTCTTTAAGGTAAACGGCTACCAAGAACAAAAAATAAAATAAACGCACAAGAGAAAAGTAGTAGTTTTCAAGTACATTCTGCTCAGTGAGTCACAACGAATCTTCAAGAGCCATCAAACGACTTGTATCACTTGTCTTCCTGTTGTTCATCGATTTGCTCGAGCGGGCACCAGTAACATCTCTATACATCCTGTCACATGCTAGTGTAGCCCAAGCATCCGCCGCTCCAGGAACACGAAGAGCTTCAGACCATTCCTCCAGGTCATGGGAATGAGGTCCATAATTGTTACTGGTGTTTGGCATATCAAATACGACACAGGTAGCTTGCCAGGCTCTGCCGTGTGGGTGGGATACTCTCAGTACTAGGCTCTCATCTCATGCATTTACGGATGAAGCACAACGGGGAGAGATCGGCTTTTCTTCTTGGGTGGAGCTCTGACGAGCAGTGGAGTCTGGATGTTAAAAATGGCGGACCTCATGGTGTGGGGGTTCCTCTGGCTTCTTGCAAGGCTCTATTGGGATGGCGGGCCAGGGCTAGAACCTGCCTCCCTCGCCTCATGATAAGCTGAGCTCAGGGAGAGCCAGTAGCAGCTGCCCCATGCATCTGAGTCCAACTAACATTCCCCTTATTTGACTTTTGGGCATTTAGGTGTTTCTCTTGCTCAACGTAGATTCTCCAGGCAAGACTGAAGCTTTTGCTCTCTGAAGATGCCCAGAGGGGCCGGAGGCGGTTTCCATTTCGGCATTACTGGGGGACACCAACGTGCGATGAGACCACAGGAAGTGGAGGGAGCCGAGCCCCTCCCCTGCAGCACGCCGCACCGCACATGCTTACCAAGTCCTCAATCGCTCAGTGACGGTGCAAGTCCCATTAGCAGAGCCACAAGCTTCCTTTCCTTCTCCTGAGACAGATTCCAATGAGTCCCGTTAAGAAACAAAGGGCAGAAGCTTCCTGATGGCACCCAACGGAACCGAGGCAGAGACAGAAGCGCTGAGCCGGGAGCTAGCGTGATTGGAGCGTCACAGCACAGCTGGGCTGCTGGGGTGCCCGAGTGAGTGGCGAGGGACCTCGAGTGAAGGTGGCACGTGATGCACAAGGGTAGCGATGTGGGTACGTGATGCCACTCCGTGAGGGTAGGGATGCGGGCACATGATGCCACTCCGTGAGGGTAGGGGGTGCAGGCATGTGATGCCCCTGTCAGTGAGGGCTCTCACAGGCTCAGCCTCGCAGGGAGAGGCAGGTGGCTTCGTGCTCCTGTCCCAGCACCCCACCCCGGGTGCCCGGCAGCCCCACACGCATGTCTGAGACCAGCCAGGCCTCAGTGACCCGCACATGTGCCAAGGTGCTCCCAACCCAGAACAAACGACGTGAGCACACAAGCTTTGCAAACTCTGGTGATTTATTTCCTTCTAGGCACCATGTAACCAGGGGAGTTTCACGACGCATCTCAGAGAAGGTTTTCATTTGGGATAAAGCTGTGACCCGACAACAGTGCTCGCTTTAACGTCAAAGAGGCGCCAGGGTGGGCGGCTCCAGGGCGCCTGACGGGCGCAGAGCCAGAGTCGGCCTCGAGTGCTTCCACGCTGGCCCCACCGTTGGGGGGCTCGCTCAGGAAGACAACAGAAGGGCGGGAGTGGGCCTGGGTCCTGTACGGCTCTGGGCATGGGGCGCTGATTAGACTCACATTCACACACTCAACTGCGGTGGAGAAAACAGCTTTAAATACCATTCGGGTCAACCAATGCCCACTGGCGTGGCCGCCAGCAAAACAGGTGAGGGCACAGGGACATGAGAACCGAACACGGGCACGTCCGACTCTCAGGGCAAGCCTCCTGCCGGGCTCACCTGGACCCCCAGATGCCAGAGGCAGCTCTGGCGGGGGCCTCCACACTGTCTTTTGGATGCAAATGGAGCCAGCATTGGGGGTGCCAGCCTCTTCCCGGCCCACACTCAGCACAAATGAGGACTGTGTAGCCGGAGCGCGCGAAACAGGTCACACGAATGTGTGTGGGACTGTCACCCTGGGAGGGAGATTGCTGTGACCTGTGCCATGTCGCAATGGATGGAGACGCAAGGTGTCATGTGTGTATATTAAATATCTAATAACTTATGAAATAAATAACGAAAACAAGCCTCAAATTTAAGTTCAACTCTGCCTTTCCAATCCTCTCTATATAAATATATATTTTTAAAAATATGAACTTTTCCTCTAGGGTCTGTGAGCGTTCTCTGACCATTCTGGATCCCAGAAAACTGCCTCCACGCCGCAGCCCAGGGAAGTCTGGTTTCTGAGATAAAATAGGCAGCATCTTGGTGCTTCTCTCTTCACTTTTCAAAAAATAATCTCATGATGTCTGAATGATCCAGACAATAAAGTAGAACATTTCTCAGTTAATATCTTGAATACATCTCATGTAGAATATACCATGCTTTTCTTCACCAAAATAACTATATTTCTGGAGGCAGAAATCGTCATGATTTTTAAAAGCACTTTTGAAATCTCAGGCTAGAAGTGTCACTCTAGAAACACTTGTAATAAAATTATTTTTAAAATGTCCATATAGAGGGGCTGGAGCAATGGTACAGCGGTAAGGCATTTGCCTTATATGTAGCTGACCAGGGTTCGATCCCCGGCATCCCATATGGTCCCCCGACACTGCCAGGAGTAATTCCTGAGTGCAGAGCCAGGAGGAACCCCTGAGCCCTGCCGAGTGTGACCCCAAAAGCCAAAAAAAAGAAACCAAAAACCAAACAATTCCATACAGAATGAGGAGGTTACCTGGATCCTTGATTTTCCCTGTGGGATACGGAGAGCTGCCCAATTCTAAACGCTCCATGTGGATAATGGGGGTGAGGGGAGATTCGAGACTCCTCATTGGGCTCTCACCAAGTTCTCACGGGAGGGAGAGCAAAGGTCCCGGGAAGGCCATTTCCCGCACATATATTCCAGAAGGTTCTACAGCAACTCTGAGCCACTCACTTCTGGCTGTGGAGAGTGAGACGGAGGGGGCCACCTCTTGGGGCCAGACCCCACGCCTCAGCCCGAGGCTCGGTCCCTCCCACCTCAGGTCAGCGCAGCCTCACGGCCGCCGGAGCATCCATGTTCCGGGAAACAGGTTCAGACCCGGAAGAGGCGTCGGGTGCCGGAGCAGGCAGGCTCACCCAGAGGGGACGGGGAGAGGCGTGGGGTGCCGGAGCAGGCAGGCTCACCCAGAGGGCGCCTCCTCTCGCGAGGCAGTCTCCGCCCCAGCCCCACTGCCCGGCCTGGCCGCTCTTTGGCTTCTGAGGGGAGCTGCAGCGTCTGGGCGCCGTGGCAGAGGGGGTCGCTCTGGGGCCTGGCGTGGGTGCAGGGGCTGCTGCTACGTGTCATCCTTGTCTCCAGCCTCTTGCAGGCGCCTCTCCAGACGGTCCAGCTTGGCCAGGTTCTCCTGCAGCAGCCGGCTGTGAGGGACCAGCTGCAGGGCACGGTCGTAGAAGGCGCTGGCGGCCACATAGTCCCCTGTGGGCAGAGGGCACCAGCACTGCGGCCTGGGCCGGCTCTCGTGTGTGTGTGTGTGGGGGGGTGTCACTGCCCTACACACGTGAGGGTGTTACAACCAGAGCCGGTCACCCAGCGTCTGGGAGGGGCGTGGTAGTCACGGACCTCTGGGTGGCCTTTAAGCCAGGCAAAGCATTCCCTCACTGTGTTCTCTCGCCCAGCCCAAAATGCCACTTCTGCTGCCTGGGGCTGGGACCCAACCCCGGGCCTCACACAAGCAAAATGGGGATATGGACCCCCCAAAGATGCCTTTTCCATGAAGGTATTCTGAGCCCCCGAAGTGGACACCCCAGCCCTCCTGACCCTTGACCCTCACTCTCTGCCTCCCGTCAGCCCTCCCTGACCCCTGACCCTCGCTCTCTGCCTCCCGTCGGCCCTCCCTGACCCCCGACCCTTGCTCTCTGCCTCCCGTCAGCCCTCCCTGACCCCTGACCCTCGCTCTCTGCCTCCCCGCCAGCCCTCCCTGACCCCCTGACCCTCGCTCTGCCTCCCTGCCGGCCCTCCCTGACCCCGACCCTCGCTTTCTGCCTCCCGTCAGCCCTCCCTGACCCCTGACCCTCGCTCTTTGCCTCCCGTCAGCCCTCCCTGACCCCGACCCTCGCTCTCTGCCTCCCGCGGCCCTCCCTGACCCCCTTGCTCCTTCCCTTCAACGTGCGGCAGGCGTGTGAGCAGACACGGGGCCCATGGCCCAGCTCGGCGGATGCTGACCCTGGGCGGCCGGCAGACGTGCCATGGACTGTGGCTCTATCTAAGCTGCTTGGAGCTGGGCTCCCAACGCCCAGGATGTGCTTGGAGCACTCAAAGGATGGTGGAGGCCTGACCGAGACCCAACCTGCTTCTCCTTCCAGATGACGGGGAGAAGGGAGGGTGGGACAGACTCAGCCTTGCCTCAGGTCATCATAGACACACACACACACACACACATACACACAGGCTCACACACTTTCACATACATGCTCGCCACACACACGCTATTAAACTCACATGTTCGCGATACATGCTCTCACACACATATGCTCACACATACATGCTCACACACAGACTTGCTCACACACACGCCACATCCCTGTTGGTGACTAGGGCAAGGGAGCCTACCTTGATGTGCTGGATCCCGCCCATGTTCATCCAGGCCTGGGCCTGCTCCGGGTTCAGCTCCACGGCTGCTCTGTAGCTCTGCATAAACCAGGGGCGGCATCAGGCCGGGAGGTGCCCACCGTCCACTCAAGAGACAGCTTCACGCCAGCCCTCTGACCCTAACCCAAGGTTGGGGGCTCCATTGCCCCCACACCGTCAAAGCAACTGCAGGGTGGAAGAGCTCTGTGCTACAACGGTGGGAGCACTTCGCGTGGCTGGAGGACACCAGCTGGGGCCACTCGCCTCACTGTGTCCCCACTGGGGAGACCCTGCCCCGGGCGCAGGGACACACGCTCACACACGTTCACACACCCACTGTGGCTCTACCTAAGCTGCTTGGACCAGGCACCCCAGAGCCAGCTCCCGCCTGATCCTGAGGGGGGCACCATGGAGCAGGAGCTGCCCCCCGCCCCAGCTGGCCTGTCTGTCTCTGTCCCTGGCTGAGTGGACTGAGCTGTTCACCCCCGGCCCACCTCAAAAAGCCTTGTCCAGGAGGTTCTGCTCCCTCAGCTGGTTGCCTTTGGTGAAGAAAAGCTCCGACGTGACCTTGGGGTCCTGGAGGCTGCAGCTGCAGAGCCTTGTCGATGGCGTCCAGGGCCTGGAGGGCAGCGGGAGTGAGCGCCTGGGAAGGTCCCTCATGAGCAACGGGCGGCTCATCCTTCCTGTCAGAGGGGGCCTCTCCCCCACACGACGCCCTGTCCCTGTGAGCTGGTCCCTGTGAGCTAACCCTAACCCCGCCCCACACGGCTCCCCTTGACCCTCCTCACATCCCGCCCCACCGTCCGGGCTCTGCTCCTGGGGAATGGTCCCGGCTGGGTCTCTAAGCATGGGACAGACGCTGGGTTTGCCAGGACACAGCAGGTGGCTCTCGGCTGGCTCAGGAACCCGTCCATGGACACGTGTGGCTCTAAGGGGGTCTCCCGCCAGCCTGAGCCACAGTATGGGAGTCCACAGGGACGCCAAGGGGCAGAGAGACGGGCAGGGAAGGCGTGGCTGGCTCCATCCCTGGCACCACCCAGGGGCACCCTCTGTGGTTGACCCTGAGCACAGAGCCAGGGTGGTCGCACACACACACACACACACGCACACGCATGATGGCAGGTCAGGGTGTGTGATGGCCCCGCTGTGGCCCCTGGTGGTCACAGAGAGTCGGGGGCAGTGAGAGGCTGACCCTGTACGCCGCCGGGAATGCAGACAGGCAGACGCGAGGCGGAGGGAGGCCCCGGGCCAGCCCACCTTGTCGTGGCGCCCCTGCCGGCCGTAGATGGCGGACAGCAGGCGATAACACTCCAGGCAACCCGGCCTCGGCCTCCAGATGGTGCGCCAGCTGCTCCGCCTCGTCCGCGTGGGCCCGCCACGGCCAGCACCTGCGCCTGCACACGGGGGCTGAGGCTCCTCTCTAGGGGGTCCGGGGCACGCCAAAGCCCCAGAGACGCCCCAGGCAGAGGGTCCCCACACCTGGTGCCCCGGCCCCCACTCACCAGCGCTAGGCGGGGCTCACGCTGCCCCGGCTCCAGGGCCGCGCCTCCCGGTACACCCGCAGAGCCTCCTCATGGCGGCCCGTGTTGTAGTACAGCGCCCAGGGGGGGACAGGATCTCGGCCCGGCGGGTCACCTGCAGGGCACTGCAAGGAAGGGGGCTGCCCACGGGGTTCCTGTTCTGTGTCAGGAACTATGACCACAGGGGTCCCCGCCCCGGCGGCCCTTTGCTGCCCCCCCACAGGGTCCCTCACTGCTTTTCACCCACACAGATGCCAGGGCCCAGGCCCTCATCTGGCGGCCTTTCCCGCACTCTTGCACACGCCCTGGGGCCCCTGCCAGCCGCTGGCTCAGGCACGTGCTGGGCACAGCCACAGAGCTGGGAGTCCCACGGGCCCACCCACGAGCCTCATGTCCGGTCCCACGGCCTTACCGCTTGTACCTCCTCGGCCGCATCATTGTCGCCCAGGGAGCGATGCAGCCGGCCCAGGTTGACCATGGCCACGTGGTGGGCCGGGCTCAGCCTCGATGGCCTGCTGGTAGTGGGCCACGGCCCTCTCGGGGGCGCCTGCAGCAAGGCAGAGCAGGGCTGTGAGGGAATGTGGTTGCTGCCTGACGCTGTGCACGTAAGCACTGCTGCAGATGTGGATGTGAATGCATGTACATGTCTGCACATGCACACATGTACATGTATGTGCCAAGCATGTGTACATGTACGTATACTGGCATGCTGTGTGTATATGTGAACATGCCTGTGCACATGTACGTGGCTATGTATACGCATGCACACATGTGTGCATGTATGTACCTATATGTACATGTGTACACGTGCATGCCAGTGTGCATATGTGCATACATGCATGTGCCCTGTGTACATGCCTGTGTCAGTGCGCATGTATGTACATGTGTCGTATGCATATGTGTACGTGTATGTCTGTGTACATGTGACGCATGTATGTCTGCATGTGTGTGCTTGTACATGTGCATGCTTGGGGCAGCCTCGCCCTGCTGCCACTTTGAGCAACCGGCACCCTATGGCCTCTCCAGTAACGTCTCACCGTCACCGCCACGCCCAAACAAGACCCCAGAGCTCTCAGAAGCTCCAGGAGAAACGACTCCGAGCCACCATGGAACGGGCGGGGACTCGCCACTGCACAAAGTCTGCTTTGTTTGGGGGCACACCTGGTGCGGTGGGGAGCCGACAGTGTGAGCACAGGATTCGCCTGCCCAGCCCAAGGCCGCCCCACCTCACACCCGGCCCACCTACTCCCAACCCTACACCCCGCAGCCCGCACCTGACCCCCCAAAACCCCGCAGCCCGCCCCACCTCCCCTCAGCCCGCAACCACCCTACCCCTACCATCTCTGCAGCCTCCACACTGCCTCCTCCACACACACCCCCTGCAGCAGTTCTTAGGTTCATGGAGTGCAGGTGTGGGTGGGGGGGTGAGAGCAGCCAAGGGCTGTGAATTCAGTCACAGTCAGCAGAGACGCGGATTCCACCCGTACCACCGAGTGGACGTGGTGAAAGGCTACACGCTAGGGGCGGGACAGAGGGAGCCTGGGGAGGCCTGGGGGGCATGTGGGCAGGGGGAGATGAGAGACCCTGGGCCGGGGGAGGAGGGAGAGGAGAGACCCTGGGCCGGGGGGACGCACAGGGCTGGCTCTGGCTCTCCGGCTCTGATGTCAGAGCGCAGGTCATCTCTGACAGCAGGTGGCGCTGCGGAGCAGGCTGACAGCGCTGTAGCCGCCGCGAGGAATCTGCTATTTCCCGGTGCAGCAAACGGGGCAAATAAAACAGCAGATCATCCAGCAGGCCCCCAGGACCTTGCAAGCGCCAGACGCACACAGGGAACAAAGGACGCCGAGGGCCGACAGCGAGCCCCAGGGCCACTGGAGGCATCCACTGAGGCAGTTACAGACCAGTCAGCTAGGGGGAGCCCCGGCACCGACAGAGCCCCTGAGCCCCCTGTCTTACAGCAAACGGATTTCAGGCCGGGACTTTTACCGAACCAAGAGAGGAGGCTCAGAATCACTGAACCTTTTCAAGAACGACGTCGGCTCAGGGTTCCCGTCCCCACACCCATGCCCGTAAGGGACCACACAGCGCCCCAGGGCCGGCCGGGCTACGGCCACTCCAGAGGCGCAGGGCTGGAGAGGCGGGCACGGTGCAGCTGGCACCAGGCTTCCTGCCAGGGCAGCGCCTAAGGCGCGTGTGGGGCCCGACAGGAGCCCAGTCCACTCACCCCTGTCCACCAGGAAGACCCCGTAGTTGTTGTGCAGGTCAGAGCTGTCGGGACAGTTGCTGATGCCAGCCTGGTACACCTCCTCGGCCTCCTGCAGCCTGTCCTGGGGCGGCGGAGGAGAGAGACAGTGAGCAGACACAGGCGCGAGCAGAACAGCAGCTGCCGGGCACGCCTAGCAGGCTAGGACCAGCTCGGTCCTGGAAACAGGGTCCCCAGGAGGGACAGGGGCGGTGAAGCCCCTAGTCAGGCCGTCCTGTGAGGGTCAGGGCGGTGAAGCCCCTAGTCAGGCTGTCTGTGAGGGTCAGGGCGGTGTAGCCCCTAGTCAGGCCGTCTGTGAGGGTCAGGGCGGTGAAGCCCCTAGTCAGGCCGTCCTGTGAGGGTCAGGGCGGTGAAGCCCCCTAGTCAGGCCGTCTGTGAGGGTCAGGGCGGTGAAGCCCCTAGTCAGGCTGTCTGTGAGGGTCAGGGGCGGTGTAGCCCCTAGTCAGGCCGCCTGTGAGGGTCAGGGCGGTGTAGCCCCCTAGTCAGGCCGTCTGTGAGGGTCAGGGCGGTGAAGCCCCTAGTCAGGCCGTCCTGTGAGGGTCAGGGCGGTGAAGCCCCTAGTCAGGCTGTCTGTGAGGGTCAGGCGGTGAAGCCCCTAGTCAGGCCGCCCTGTGAGGGTCAGGGGCGGTGAAGCCCCTAGTCAGGCTGTCTGTGAGGGTCAGGGGCGGTGTAGCCCCTAGTCAGGCCGCCTGTGAGGGTCAGGGCGGTGAAGCCCCTAGTCAGGCCGTCCTGTGAGGGTCAGGGCGGTGAAGCCCCTAGTCAGGCCGTCTGTGAGGGTCACGGCGGTGAAGCCCCTAGTCAGGCTGTCTGTGAGGGTCAGGGCGGTGAAGCCCCTAGTCAGGCCGTGTGAGGGTCAGGGCGGTGAAGCCCCTAGTCAGGCCGTGTGAGGGTCAGGCGGTGAAGCCCCTAGTCAGGCCGTCCTGTGAGGGTCAGGGCGGTGAAGCCCCTAGTCAGGCCATCCTGTGAGGGTCAGGGCGGTGAAGCCCCTAGTCAGGCCGTGTGAGGGTCAGGGCGGTGTAGCCCCTAGTCAGGCCGTGTGAGGGTCAGGGCGGTGAAGCCCCTAGTCAGGCCGTGTGAGGGTCAGGGGCGGTGAAGCCCCTAGTCAGGCCGTGTGAGGGTCAGGGCGGTGAAGCCCCCTAGTCAGGCCGTCTGTGAGGGTCAGGGCGGTGAAGCCCCTAGTCAGGCCGTCCTGTGAGGGTCAGGGGCGGTGAAGCCCCTTGTCAGGCTCTGTGAGGGTCAGGGCGGTGAAGCCCCTAGTCAGGCCGTCCTGTGAGGGTCAGGGCGGTGAAGCCCCTAGTCAGGCTGTCTGTGAGGGTCAGGGCGGTGAAGCCCCTAGTCAGGCCGTGTGAGGGTCAGGGGCGGTGAAGCCCCTAGTCAGGCCGTGTGAGGGTCAGGGCGGTGAAGCCCCTAGTCAGGCTGTCTGTGAGGGTCAGGGCGGTGAAGCCCCTAGTCGGGCCGCCCTGTGAGGGTCAGGGGCGGTGAAGCCCCTAGTCAGGCCGTCTGTGAGGGTCAGGGCGGTGAAGCCCCTAGTCAGGCCGTCCTGTGAGGGTCAGGGCGGTGAAGCCCCTAGTCAGGCCGCCCTGTGAGGGTCAGGGCGGTGAAGCCCCTAGTCAGGCCGTCCTGTGAGGGTCAGGGCGGTGAAGCCTCTAGTCAGGCCGTCTGTGAGGGTCAGGGCGGTGAAGCCCCTAGTCAGGCCGTCCTGTGAGGGTCAGGGGCGGTGAAGCCCCCTAGTCAGGCCGTGTGAGGGTCAGGGCGGTGAAGCCCCCTAGTCGGGCCGTCCTGTGAGGGTCAGGGCGGTGAAGCCCCCTAGTCAGGCCGCCTGTGAGGGGTCAGGGCGGTGAAGCCCCTAGTCAGGCCGCCCTGTGAGGGTCAGGGCGGTGAAGCCCCTAGTCAGGCCGTCCTGTGAGGGTCAGGGCGGTGAAGCCCCTAGTCAGGCCGTCCTGTGAGGGTCAGGGCGGTGAAGCCTCTAGTCAGGCCGTCCTGTGAGGGTCAGGGCGGTGAAGCCCCTAGTCAGGCCGTCCTGTGAGGGTCAGGGGCGGTGAAGCCCCTAGTCAGGCCGTCTGTGAGGGTCAGGGCGGTGAAGCCCCTAGTCAGGCCGTCCTGTGAGGGTCAGGGCGGTGAAGCCCCTAGTCAGGCTGTCTGTGAGGGTCAGGGGCGGTGAAGCCCCTAGTCAGGCCGTCCTGTGAGGGTCAGGGCGGTGAAGCCCCTAGTCAGGCCGTCCTGTGAGGGTCAGGGCGGTGAAGCCCCTAGTCAGGCCGCCCTGTGAGGGTCAGGGCAGTAAAAGCCCCTGACGGGCCGTCCCTGTGAGGGTCAGGGCGGTGAAGCCCCTAGTCGGGCCGCCTGTGAGGGTCAGGGGTAGTAAAGCCTCTAGCCAGGCCGTGAGGGTCAGGGCTTGAAGCCCGTAGTCAGGCCGTCCCTGTGAGGGTCAGGGGCAGTAAAGCCCCTTGACGGGCCGTCCTGTGAGGGTCAGGGCGGTGAAGCCCCCTAGTCAGGCCGTCTGTGAGGGTCAGGGCGGTGAAGCCCCTAGTCAGGCCGCCTGTGAGGGTCAGGGCGGTGAAGCCCCTAGTCAGGCCGCCCTGTGAGGGTCAGGGCGGTGAAGCCCCTATTCAGGCCGCCCTGTGAGGGTCAGGCGGTGAAGCCCCTAGTCAGGCCGCCCTGTGAGGGTCAGGGCGGTGAAGCCCCTAGTCAGGCCGTGTGAGGGTCAGGGCGGTGAAGCCCCTAGTCAGGCCGTGTGAGGGTCAGGGCGGTGAAGCCCCTAGTCAGGCTCTGTGAGGATCAGGGCGGTGAAGCCCCTAGTCAGGCCGTCCTGTGAGGGTCAGGGCGGTGAAGCCCCTAGTCAGGCTGTCTGAGGGTCAGGGCGGTGAAGCCCCTAGTCAGGCCGTCCTGTGAGGGTCAGGGCGGTGAAGCCCCCTAGTCAGGCCGCCCTGTGAGGGTCAGGGCGGTGAAGCCCCTAGTCAGGCCGTCCTGTGAGGGTCAGGGCAGTGAAGCCCCTAGTCAGGCCGTCCTGTGAGGGTCAGGGCGGTGATGCCCTGACTGCCCCCTGAGCCCAGCCCTCTCCTGCCCCACTGGCACAGTGCTACAGGGCAGCCCAGGCATGGAGAGGACAGGCACCTGGGCAGCCAGCAGGGACGCCAGGCTGGAGTAGGCGCCTGCGAACTCGGGGCCGTACTTGATGGAGTCCCTCAGCAGGGCCACGGCCTCCTCTCCGCGGTCCTGGGACCTGGGGTGAGAGAACGAGGAACGGCTGTGAAGGACCCGGTCCGGACCTCGCCACATTCTCCACTCCCGTCTCTCTTCCCGACGCACGATTCCGTGGGCTCCAGCACTGAGGTGGCACAGCACGAGGTCCTGCCGAGCGCAGAGCAGGCGATGCCGAGCACGGAGCCAGCCTGTGGCCCAAGCCACCCCCACAACCCGCAAAAAACCCAAGCGCGAGGGATCCTGTGCTCTCCCGCAGCGGGCAGCGAGCCCACCTCCAGGAGAGACCCCGCGGCCGGGGCCAGCCACTCGGCCAGCGCCCACCAGCTCGCAACTGGTTCTTCACTGCTTCACCAGGAGCGGTGGCGCCACCACTCAAGGGATCGGACCGAACCGCCGAATGTGAGGCGCCATCAACTGGAAGCATTCGGTAACTGCCGGCCCCCTCGCTGCTGGGCTCTAATCTGCAGAGACCTGATGAGGCTCGTGGCTCCCTGGCTCCCCTTACCTGACAGAAAGAGTTAGAATAAGGCCTGCCCGGTGCCGCTGGGCGCCAGCCCCACCCGCAGGCCGCGGCAGCCGCCCTCTAGAGTGCTTCCCCAGCTGGGCTCCGAGCCACCGGCCGGGAGGCCATGGCCTGTGCTTTCTATGCATCTGGCCCGACTCCAGCGCACTGTCCAGAGAAGATTCCTGGTGAGCTCTCCTCATGTGGAAAATTCCAGGCCACCCTCCAGGGAGCTCCCTGTGGTTTCCACTCACATGGAAAATTCCGCAGAGGCTGGTGGCACTGAGGGAAGCCAGGAAAGGCTATTTAGGGAGTCCTGCGGCTCGAAGGTCAGCGGAGAAGCTGGCGACCTTTCCGCCAACGCCACTCTAGTGAGCGCGGGAGAACGCTGGATCCCGACCCGGCCCTGGGCTCACACTGTGTGATTTTCAGCTGCAGGTTCCTGAAAGCACCCGACTGTCCCGAGTCACCTCAGCAAGAGCATTTCCTCTGCTCAGGCTTCATCCCCTCAGCCAGAGAGCGAAGTGGAGCAGCGTCTACGCTTTTACTTCAGTCAGATTCTATTTTCCACACTTGGTTTCGTGTACGGTTTCTAGTTTTAAGTTTTTTGTGAATGGATAAATCCATTTCTGAATAAAGATCAGATGCTGTCGGGGTATCAGCAACCTCCAAGGGCTAGAATGAAAACACACGGTTCAAATGTGCGTGTGTGTGTGAGACACATTTCCTCACGCAGCTGTGAGAAGAATGTGTGTGACCCACATTTCCTCACACCGTCACGGGAAGAGTACATGTGAGTCACATATTTCCTCAGTTATGGGAAAGTATGAGAGAGAGAGAGAGAGAGAGAGAGAGATTTCCCATCCACGGCAGTAAAAAGATTATGTGTGTGTATGAGTGAATGAAAAAGACTTATTTTCTCACAGTCATGGGAAGTGTGAAGTTTGAGTGTGAGATTCATTTCCTCACACAGTCAAGGAAAGTCTGCGTGAAAGATACACACATATTTCTTCACACAGTAGTGAAATTGTGAAAAGTGTGTGTATATGAGTGTGTGTATGAGATACATATTTCTTCAGAGTGGCAGAGTTGTGATAAGTGTGTGATTGTAACAGAGAAAGATACAGTTTTCTTCATGCGGTGGTGGAACTGTAGGAAGTGTGTGATTATGAGTGTATGTGTGAGAGAGAGAAGTACACAGATTTCGGCACACAGTGGTGGAGCTGTGGGAAGTGTGTGTATGTGAGAGCGGAGCCGCTGCTGTGAGAAGTGTCCGTGTGAATGGCAAGAGGCTGCCTGTGCCGAGTCACGAGGACGATGAGGAGAAGCTGGAGAGGGAGAGAAGGGACCACACTGCCTTAAGGCCCGGGGTCCCCAGAGCCTCGTGCTGGGGCCACTCCCAGATGGTGGGCTGCTGTGCCCTCTCTGAGCCCACAGGAACCCTGTGTCCACCGACGGTTCTCAGGGGAGGGAGATACCGACCCCAGCACCATCTTCTCCTGCACGGCTCCAGCCCACCCAGCACAGCCGTAAGGACACCATGTGGACAACTCATACGGAAGTGCCTGTGGGTCACTCACACGGAAGCGCCTGTGGGTCACTCACACGGAAGCACCCATGGGTCACTCACACAGAAGTGTCCATGGGTCACTCACACGGAAGCCTGTGGGTCACTCACACAGAAGCGCCCGTGGGTCACTCACACAGAAGTGCCTGTGGGTCACTCACACGGAAGCGCCCGTGGGTCACCACACGGAAGTCCCCGTGGGTCACTCACACGGAAGTGCCCGTGGGTCACTCACACGGAAGCCTGTGGGTCACTCACACAGAAGCGCCCGTGGGTCACTCACACGGAAGTGCCCGTGGGTCACTCACACGAAGCTTGTGGGTCACTCACACGGAAGTGCCCGTGGGTCACTCACACGGAAGCCTGTGGGTCACTCACACGGAAGTCCCCGTGGGTCACTCACACGGAAGCCTGTGGGTCACTCACACGGAAGTGCCCGTGGGTCACTCACACGGAAGCCCGTGGGTCACTCACACAGAAGTGCCCGTGGGTCACTCACACGGAAGCGCCCGTGGGTCACTCACACGGAAGCCTGTGGGTCACTCACACGGAAGTCCCCATGGGTCACTCACACGGAAGCCTGTGGGTCACTCACACGGAAGTGCCCGTGGGTCACTCACACGGAAGCCCGTGGGTCACTCACACAGAAGTGCCCGTGGGTCACTCACACGGAAGTGCCCGTGGGTCACTCACACGGAAGCGCCCGTGGGTCACTCACACGGAAGTGCCCGTGGGTCACCACACGGAAGCGCCTGTGGGTCACTCACACGGAAGCTTGTGGGTCACTCACACGAAGTGCCCGTGGGTCACTCACACGAAGCGCCCGTGGGTCACTCAC
Organism: Cryptotis parvus; assembly: GCA_021461705.1. Taxonomy (NCBI): domain Eukaryota; kingdom Metazoa; phylum Chordata; class Mammalia; order Eulipotyphla; family Soricidae; genus Cryptotis; species Cryptotis parvus. The sequence goes on along the minus strand of JAJIBD010013086.1, from coordinate 27,641 downwards.
ACGGAAGCCTGTGGGTCACCACACGGAAGTCCCCGTGGGTCACTCACACGGAAGTGCCCGTGGGTCACTCACACGGAAGCCTGTGGGTCACTCACACGAAGTGCCCGTGGGTCACTCACACGGAAGTGCCCGTGGGTCACTCCACACGGAAGCTTGTGGGTCACTCACACGGAAGTGCCCGTGGGTCACTCACACGGAAGCGCCCGTGGGTCACTACACGGAAGCCTGTGGGTCACTCACACGGAAGTCCCCGTGGGTCACTCACACGGAAGTGCCCGTGGGTCACCCACACGGAAGCCTGTGGGTCACTCACACGGAAGTGCCCGTGGGTCACTCACACGGAAGCTTGTGGGTCACTCACACGGAAGTACCCGTGGGTCACTCACACGGAAGCCCCGGGGGGTCACTCACACGGAAGCCTGTGGGTCACTCACACGGAAGTCCCCTGGGTCACTCACACGGAAGCGCCGCGGGTCACTCACACGGAAGCCTGTGGGTCACTCACACAGAAGCGCCTGTGGGTCACTCACACGGAAGTGCCCGTGGGTCACTCACACGGAAGCTTGTGGGTCACTCACACGGAAGTGCCCGTGGGTCACTCACACCGAAGCGCCGTGGGTCACTCACACGGAAGCCTGTGGGTCACTCACACGGAAGTCCCCGTGGGTCACTCACACGGAAGTGCCCGTGGGTCACTCACACGGAAGCCTGTGGGTCACTCACACGGAAGTGCCCGTGGGTCACCACACGGAAGCTTGTGGGTCACTCACACGGAAGTACCCGTGGGTCACTCACACGGAAGCGCCGTGGGTCACTCACACGGAAGCCTGTGGGTCACTCACACGGAAGTCCCCGTGGGTCACTCTACACGGAAGCCCGTGGGGTCACTCACAGAAGTGCCCGTGGGTCACTCACACGGAAGCCTGTGGGTCACTCACACGGAAGTGCCCGTGGGTCACTCACACGGAAGTGCCCGTGGGTCACTCACACGGAAGCTTGTGGGTCACTCACACGGAAGTGCCCGTGGGTCACCACACGGAAGCGCCCGTGGGTCACTCACACGGAAGCCTGTGGGTCACTCACACGGAAGTCCCCGTGGTCACTCACACGAAGTGCCCGTGGGTCACTCACACGGAAGCCTGTGGGTCACTCACACGGAAGTGCCCGTGGGTCACTCACACGGAAGCTTGTGGGTCACTCACACGGAAGTGCCCGTGGGTCACTCACGGAAGCGCCCGTGGGTCACTCACACGGAAGCCTGTGGGTCACTCACACGAAGTCCCGTGGGTCACTCACACAGAAGCGCCCTGGGTCACTCACACGGAAGTGTCCGTGGGTCTTCTGGGCACAGGCTATAGCTTCGGTCCTTCCCATGCATGGGGGCCACATGAGGCCGGGAGGTGTCCAGGGGAGCATCAGGGCATCAGTGTAACCTGTCCCTGTCTGGCAGGAAGTGCCCTCTGGGCCAGCAAGCGCAGGTGTGACCCCAGCCTTCCTCAGGAGTAGCCGTGCACCACCCCCTGGAGAGCTAAGTGAATGCTGCCCCAGCTGCCAGCCAAGAGGCTCAGCGAAGGCTCCAGCTACAGAAATCCCTAAATTCACCCCTCGGGTACCTGCTGCAAGGCCCCACGACTCTCTGAACGCAGGTGCTCAGAGACCCCAGAATACCCACTCTCTGCCCGGGGCTGGCATCGAGCTGAGGGACAAGCCCTCTACGCCGCCACCCCAGTCTCCCCTCTGGAGTGAGGAGAGCGGTGCGGCAGGGCCGGGCTCGGGTCTCTGCACCCACCTGGAAGAGGTTGCCCAGGTTGAAGAGGCGCGGTGGTGCTGCGGGTTCAGCTTCAGGGCCCGCTGGTAGTAGGCCTGGGCCTCCGCCGTGTCTTTGGTCAGGGTGCCGAGGTTGTTGAGGGCGCTGGCGTGGCGCGGTACAGCCTGGAGGGACACAGGTGTGAGCACCGTCACCCTAGCCCTTCTGTGGGCGCAGCCTGGCACACCTCTGCCCCCGGTCCCCACGCCACCACCAAAGGCAACGGGCAATCGACCTCTTCCTCGATGTCCACACAGGTGCCCACTCCATCCTGGCCACACACGTCCCGAAGTGCCCGGTCAGCATGAACGCACTGTGGCCAGGCTGCCTCATCCGCACACGGCGGGCCTCTTGGTTGGCGGTGGTCAGCAGTGCTCAGGGGACAGTGGTGCTGGGGACAAGCCGCGGGCCCCAGCCCTGGGGCTATCTCCTAGTCAGCACCCAGCGATGCCCAGGGTTACTCCTGGCAGTGCTCAGGGACCATATGGGACTCTGAGGATCGAAGCGCATCAGCTGCGTGCAAAGCAAACGCCGGCCTGACACGCCGGATTCCCCACAGAACGCATCTGACACGCGGATTCCCGCAGAACGCCGTCTGGACACGGGAATTTCCTGCATAACACGTCTGGACACGGGGATTCCCGCAGAACGCATTTGACACGCAGATTCCCTGCAGAACGCGCCTGACACGCAGATTCCCCGCAGAACGCCGTCTGGACACGCAGATTCCCCGCAGAACGCCGGCTAGACACGGGGATTCCCCGCAGAACACGCCTGGACACGGGGATTCCCCGCAGAACGCATTTGACACGCAGATTCCCCCGCAGAATGCGTCTGGACACTCAGATTCCCCGCAGAACGCTTCTGACACGCCGGATTCCCCAGAACACATTTGACACGTAGATTCCCTGCAGAATGCATCTGACACAGATTCCCCGCAGAACGCTGGCCTGACTTCGCAGATTCCAGCAGAACGCAGTCTGACATGCGGATTCCCCACAGAACGCATTTGACAAGCAGATTCCCCGCAGAACGTGTCTGACACGCAGATTTCCGAGAAAGCTCCCATCTCGAGCGGCCTTTTAGAACAAGCTGTCCTGTGGACTTCTGCCTAAGGCGTCCAACTCGGATGCGATGGCAGTGGGGCAGGACTGGCCACTCGGTAGGCCCGACCAGCCCGTTCTCGGCCACAGTCACCCCGGTGCTGGGCAGAGCAAAGGGGCAGGTACTCAGAGCCACACTCGGGTGCTGCCACAGACCCGGGGACCAAGCCCCGAGCCAGAGGCCCGAGGGGAGCTTCACCCGTGTTACACACATGCCACCATGTTATCCCACCGGGCCCATGTTATACCACCAGGGGGGTCCATTTGGGTCCATGTTCTATCCGGTGTAACGTGGTGGGGTCCCGAGAGCCGTGACCGGCCCAGAGAGAGGCCTGGACAAGGGTGAATAGCCAGGCCCAGGGCTGCAGGAGCCCAGTGCTCACCTGAGGGCAGTCTGGTAGTGGTAGATGGCCTCCCGGTCACGGCCCTGGTCCTTCAGGAAGTTGGCGTAGTTGTAGTGGACCTTAGCATTGTGGGGGCAGAGTCTGGACTCCGGACCTGCAGGAGGGAGGGATAAGGCCGGGGCACGTCCAGAGCCCAAGAGCAGAAACTTCCTGCCGGGAGCACTGCTGGCCGGAGTCTCTCTAGCGTGGGTGCGTCCGGGCCAGCACCCGCTCCTCAGCTTCTCCTAACTGCCCTTTGCCGCCCTGACACAGGCCACACACGCTGGCTCTTGGGGGCAGCAGAGCCGCTGCCCACAGGGCTCGCCGCTCTCAGCTGTCCTGCCTGTGCCCATGTGTGTGGCTTTGGGTTGCATCTGGCTGCACGGTGGAGCCCGGCGGGGGCTGTGTGGCACGTGGGCACCCGGGGATCGAACTCAAGGCCTCGATCTCCCAAGGCAGGCGCTGCAGTCCCTTGGCCATCTCTGCACCCCAAAGATACTCTCAGGGTGAGGGGCTGGGTGAGGGACCCCAGCCTCAGCCACAAACGGGAGCCCAGCTGAGCAGGAAGTCGAGCCCCACCTGATGGGGTCAGTGACCCATGGGGTCATTCGAGACGGGGGCTGGGCAGCAGGGTCACGGTGGCGGGAGGGAGCCCGATGGTGGACGCCGTGCCGACGTGCAGAAACACCTCGGTCACAGGAGGCCCCGGAGAGGCCGGGCCCTTCACTCATCCAGGCCGCCTCCACAGGGAAGCCGCAGGCCGAGCTGAGGCCAGAGCCAGGCACCATCTTCCTCGTGCAGTTACGGCAGGGGTGAGCCTGTGCCCACCTGCCCCAATCCCAGCCCCCTCCAGCTCCGTTCTCGTGGGAGCACCTTGCACAGGCTCAGCCCAGCTTGAATAAAAGCACCAGTTTCAGGGCAAAGGCTACAGCCCGGAGGCGGGGCACGGGGAAGACGGCCTGGGTCTCCACGGCCCTCCTGGCACGGTGGGAGACGCGGGGAGTCGCTGGGGAGGGACGGGGGAGGGTCACTGGGGACATGGGGAGAGTCACTGGGGGACATGGGGAGGGTCACTGGGGACATGGGGGAGGGTCACTGAGGGGACATGGGGGAAGGTCACTGGGGGACATGGGGGAGGGTCACTGGGGGGACACGGGGGAGGGTCACTGGGGGACATGGGGGAGGGTCACTGGGGGACATGGGGGAGGGTCACTGGGGGACATGGGGAGGGTCACTGGGGGGACATGGGGGAGGGTCACTGGGGGACATGGGGAGGGTCACTGGGGGGACATGGGGAGGGTCACTGGGGGGACATGGGGAGGGTCACTGGGGGACATGGGGGAGGGTCAATGGGGGACACGGGGAGGGTCAATGGGGGACATGGGGGAGGGTCACTGGGGGGACATGGGGGAGGGTCACTGGGGGGACGGTCACTGGGGACATGGGGGGGAGGGTCACTGGGGGGACATGGGGAGGGTCACTGGGGGGACATGGGGGAGGGTCACTGGGGGGACATGGGGAGGGTCACTGGGGGACATGGGGAGGGTCACTGGGGGACATGGGGAGGGTCACTGGGGGACATGGGGAGGGTCACTGGGGGACATGGGGAGGGTCACTGGGGGACATGGGGGGGAGGGTCACTGGGGGACATGGGGAGGGTCACTGGGGGACATGGGGGAGGGTCACTGGGGGGACATGGGGGGAGGGTCAATGGGGGACACGGGGAGGGTCAATGGGGGACATGGGGGAGGGTCACTGGGGGGACATGGGGGAGGGTCACTGGGGGACGGTCACTGGGGGACATGGGGGGGAGGGTCACTGGGGGACATGGGGAGGGTCACTGGGGGGACATGGGGAGGGTCACTGGGGGACATGGGGGAGGGTCACTGGGGACATGGGGGAGGGTCACTGGGGGGACATGGGGGGGAGGGTCACTGGGGGGACATGGGGGAGGGTCACGGGGGACATGGGGGAGGGTCAATGGGGGGACAGGAAGGCCACTGAGGGCCCGGCGCGGCGCTGACCTGAAGAGGGCCTCCCGCGACAGCCAGGCCTCATTCTGCTTCACCGTCTTCCAGGAGAAGAGCAGGAGCAGCAGCAGCGTGGACACGGTCAGGGCGGGTCCGGCCCGGCAGCCCCGCCGCTCAGCCTGCTCAGTCCGTGCACCAGCAGGATGCAGTAGCCCATGCTGGAACGGGGGAAGGGGGTCACCTAAAGGATGAGGGGTCATTGGGGGTGGGGAGGGTCACTCAAGGGCTGGGGTCACTTCGGGAGCTGAGGGAGTTGGGGTCACTCAGGGTGGGGCAGAAGACTTGGGGTGGCCTCCCCAGAGTATATCTAAAGGCTAGGCCAGGCTGGGGGTCCCAGGAAGCAGTACAGGGGCAGGACGTCATAGGAAGATGCTCCCGACTGACCTCTGACCTTCTCCTGACTGACCTCTGACCTGCTCCTGGTTGACCTGACCATCTCTTGGCTGACCTGACCTGATCCTGACTGATCTATCACCTGCTCCTAACTGACCTCTGACCTGCTCCTGGCTGACCTAACCTGCTGGTGACTAACCTCTGACCTACTCCTGATCAATCTCTGATCTGCTCCCACCTCCCTGCTGCCCTCTGACCCTGCAGGCACCTTTGGCCAAGCCTCATAGGAGGGACAGAAGGAAGGAAGGAGGGAAGGAGGAGGGAGAAAGGAAAGAAAGGAAGGGAGGGAGGAGGAGGGAAGTACAATGAGGGGATGAGGGGAGGAGGGAGGAGGAGGCAGGAAGTGAGGAGAGGAGGAGGGCGGAGAGGGCGGAAGGCAGGGCAGCAGCTGTCCATCGCCATCACTCGGGTTATCGGGCCGGTGCTTTTACTGGCCCCTCCGACGGGGCGTCTGCACCGCGTGACCAGGGCATGGCTCTGGCGCTGAGCTGGGCAGGTCTGGGCCCCTCTGAGCCGGCTGTAGAGGAGGTGGGGTGGGGGCATCTGCACCTCCCGAGCAGCCCCCTGCACTGTTGGGGTGGGCACAGGCCCTGTTACCTGGGCATGTACAGGACCCGCTCGGCCACCACGAAGCCCACTCTGAAGAAGAGGTTGCTGGCCGGGAGGAAGGGCAGGACGGGGAAGAGCAGACCCAGAAGCGTCTCCCGGTGCTCCAGCCTCTGAAACACAGCGGGACTCATCAGCGGGGCCCGGCCAGCCCCACACCGCCCCATACCTGCTGTCCACTCCTCAGTCCCCAGCCCCGCCGTCCACTCCTCAGCCCCCCATGCCAGTTACACCAGGAACGCGAGCATTGGTGCCAGGGCCCGAGAGAGCAGAGGGTGGAGCCACCTTGCACGCAGCCGAGCCTGGCACCAGAGAGCACCCGGGCACCACCCAAAGTGACCCTGAGCTTTGTTAGTTTGGTCCAAAAATAGGGAAAAAAACTTTCTTTTTTGTTCCTGGTTTGCAAAGTGTCAATTCCAGATTCAAGCCTATCAACGATGCAATAATTACACGGGCTTCGTGGCCCTAGACAGCCAGCAAGCTTAGAAGGGAAGGTCCCTGCCGCAGATAAGGCTGGGTGGACCCAAGGTCAGGCCTGGGGGAAGGTCCCTGCCGCAGGTAAGGCTGGGTGGGCCCGAGGTCAGGCCTGGGGAAGGTCCCTGCCCGCAGATAAGGCTGGGTGGGCCCGGTCAGGCCTGGGGAAGGTCCCTGCCGCAGGTAAGGCTGGGTGGGCCCGAGGTCAGGCCTGGGGGAAAGGTCCCTGCCAGGTAAGGCTGGGCCCAAGCCTGGGCCTGGACGGTGCCGTGGAGCCCCCAGCCCCCGCTCACCTTCGCCCGCACCACACTCACCTTGTGCGCTGCCAGGCAGTGCAGGCCGAGGGCACCCAGGCCGAGTGCCAGCAGAAGGCTGGCCAGGTTGCGGGCATCCCACACACTTTCCACCAGCGGGATGCTGCCCACCTGCCAGTCGTAGCACAGTGTGACGGGCGCCAGCAGCAGCCACACGTTGAACGCCAGGAGGTAGGAGTAGGTGAGGAACCTGCGGGAAGGTGGCTCTAAGCAGTCTTACGGGGCCACGTGGGTCAGGGGCGGGAACACGTCACAGCCAGCCCCAGCCACGCCACCATTCCCTGGTCCTTCTGAGAGCCCAGCCAGACCGTGCTGTGCTGGACCCGCCTGACCCTGGGGGCAGGACACCCACACCCAGGAGAAGGGGCAGAAGAGGCATCTGGACCCGATCTGGACCCAGCGCTGCAGCAGTACCAGGTGTCAGATGGGACTGGACAGGGGGAGGGGTGCCAAGGAACCATAAGACACCTAATGGGGCCTTTCAGACCCAGCGACCCAGCGGCTAGAAAGGGGGAGACAAGCCGTGTGGTGGCTGGGGAGTAGAGATGAAGGAGCCCCAGCTGGGGGTGAGCAGGGATGATGGAGCCCCCAGCTGGGGGTGAGCAGGGATGATGGAGCCCCCAGTTGAGCTGAGTAGGGATGGAGTCCCCAGCTGGGTAAGTAGGGATGAGTAGGGATGATGGAGCCCCTGCTGGGTTGAGTAGGGGTGATGGAGCCCCAGCTGGGGTGAGCAGGGATGATGGAGCACCCAGTGGTGAGTAGGGATGATGGAGCCCCAGCTGGGGTGAACAGGGATGATGGAGCTCCCAGTAGAGGTGAGTAGGGATGATGGAGCCCCCAGCTGAGGTGAATAGAGATGTGTGAGTAGGGATGATGGAGTCCCCATCTGGGGTGAGCTGGGATGATGGAGCCCCGGCTGGGGTGAGCAGGGATGATGGAGCTCTCCCTTGAGGGTCAGGCAATTCCTCTGACCCTCGCCATGCCCCAGCAGGTACTGGAGGGGCCACATCTCTTCCCACGCAAGGCTGAGGAGCACAGCTGAGAGGGCAAGGAGCTGTTGGGGTTCGGCCCCTGAGATGACCCATGACCACTCCCGCCCAGTGACACACCTAGCCTGGCCACAGGTTCAGCCCAGTCACAGACCAGCCCGTGACTCAGCCATAGGCCACAGGCCTAGCCCGACTGGCCTCAGGCCTAGCCCGACCACAGGTCCAGGCACTGATCCAGTCACAGACCCAGACTGACCACAGACCTAGCCTGTCCAAATCCCCAGTCCAGGCACAGATAGGTCAGTCACTCGCCCAAGCCAGCCACACACCCAGCCACAGCCCAGCCACACACCCAGAGCTGCAGGTCCACGGGAGGGGTGCAGGCAGGGACGAGACAGCCAGGTTCCAGCCAGCGTGATCTGGTAGCAAGCAGATGTGGGGACAGGACCAGGAGGCCGCTGGTCTTCCCCACAACAGAAACGGTCTGTGTGACACTGGACAGAGGCCACAGGCACGGACCCTGCCTCCCCACAGGTGGGTCTTACCATGCAGCCGCAGAGCAGGACAATCACTAGGAATTATAACGGAATGCACAATTTCACCGTGTATTGCCCCGTTATGTAGAACATATAATAACACAATTACAACGGAATAAATGAAGATGATTCATTCTGACATCGAGCTCGTCTGACCTCATTCTGTAAGCAGCCCTCAGCGTCTCGGACTTTCTGGACATGCAGCTCGAAACTTTCAGGGAAGGAAAGCAAGGCTCAGATTTCTACGACCTACAATTCCCATGTGAATGTGTAAATCACGTGACTACAGCCTAAACAAGGTCGTAAACCAAACCCGAAGGCAACGTCCCTCTTCTACAACTGTCCCTCTGAGGTCCACCGCCGGCGGGTGCCTGTGAGCAAGCTCAGTGCTGCCCGCAAACACCACGAAATTCTGAAACAATTCTGGGGAAAACTGAGCTGAAGCGTCAAGAAGCCACTTGGAATGCAGCCAGAAGCTAATTCCTTTTGCGGGGAGCTGGTTGGGAGAGCCGTAGTCTAACGCGTTTCTGACTCACTGGCTCTGAATCACATCTCAGGCTAACGAACGTGCTCATTCCTGCTAAACATTCAGAAATGAAATCATCTGTCGCATCCCCTGGCTCTGCAGCTTTTCTGTGACGAGCAAAACAAATGGATTATTATTATGTTTTTGGCTTTTTTGGGTCACAACTGGCAATGCTCGGAGGTTACTCCTGGCTCTGCACTCAGGAATTGCTCCTGGCGGTGCTCGGGGGACCCTATGGGATGCCGGGGGATCAAACCCCAGTGAGCCGTGTGCTCCGGCCCCACCCAAAGGACCTTATTTACAAGTTTTCTACCGTGACCTCTGCAAACACAGGAGAGCCAGCAGGGTCCGGCCGGGAAGCAGCAGCAGGGTCAGGCCCGGTGAACCCAAACCCAGGCCTCGGTCTCTGCAGCCTCGGGAGGAGAGCGGGGTGGATGGGCAGGCAGCAAAGGGACGCGGGGGCAGGGCCTCTCATGCAGCCTCACGTCCTGGGGGGGGTCCCAGAGGGCCTCATTCCCCCTGCCTGAGGACAGAAGGCAGCTCGGCCCCCAGTGCGGTGACACCAGGCCGGCCCGGGGCCTTGCAGGGACACACCAGCATGCCTGGCCCCCACCTGCACCTCACCATGACGGGGCCCGCCCTGGGCACAGGCTGTTCTTCAGCCCTGGCAGCTCTGGAACACAGGCCAGAAGCCCCGTGTGGGCCGACGCATGCGCCCCTGTTTCCTGGGCCGGAGTGAAGGCCGGAGCTCAGCACACACCAACCACAGCCCCGCTCACTGGGCCAGCATCCAGGACAAGGCACCGTCAGCAGCCGGGAGAGTCGAACCAAGCACTCAGAATGGCGGCGTGCGGCGCCAAAGCCTGGCCCGGGGCAGCTGGGGTTAGGGTTAGGGGCAAGGATTGCAGCGTGCGGGCGCCCAAGCCTGGCACGGGGGGCAGCAGGGCAAGGAAGCGGCCGTAGGAAGGTCTGCAGCCACAGGCCCGAGTCGCAGGCCAGACTCTGGCGGGGACTGTCCCTCGGTCACCTCCTGGCCTCCACCACAGAACGTGGTTCAGAGAACAAAGGCTTCACGGCACAATGGCCCCGTGTCCCAGTTTTGTTCAGCAAAAAACAACAGGTATTTCCTCTCCGAAGAGCACAGGGAAATAAACTGTCTGGAGAAACAGCCGAGTCAAAGTGTGGAGAATTTCTTGTAGGGGAAAGGAGAAAGGAGAGAGAGAGAAACACAGAGAGAGAGAGAGAGAGAGAGAGAGACAGAGACAGAGATAGAGAGAGAGAGACAGAGACAGAGACAGAGATAGAGATAGAGACAGAGAGAAACAGAGAAACACAGAGAGGGAAATAGAAACAAACAGAGAGAGCGGAGAGAGAGACAGAGACAGAGACAGAGAGAAACAGAGAAACACAGAGAGGGAAATAGAAACAGAAACAGAGAGAGAGAGAGAGAACTCGCTCATCTGAACACTTGCCTCAGAGCTGACCAAGGTCGCAGAGCACGGCCGAGCCGGGTCGAAGCAGACTGAGGCACTGAGACAGCTCTGAAGGGGTCTCAGGGCCCAGGGTGGTCCCTGGAGCAAGAGCACGAGGAAGATGGCCACAGGGAGCCTCCTCCTGAAATGGTGTCGGACCCGCACTCAATGGGAAGCAGCAGCCCAGCGCGGACAGAGCCCAGAGGGTAGGAAAAGCCATTAGTTCCCTCAACGGCAGGGCTGGCCTGTCCTAGGGAGAAACACTGTCCCATCTCCCACAGGGGGAAACACTGTCCCCGTCTCCTACAGGGGGAAACACTGTCCCCGTCTCCCACAGGGGAAACACTGTCTCTCGTCTCCCACAGGGGGAAACACTGTCCCCGTCTCCCACAGGGGAAACACTGTCCCCGTCTCCTACAGGGGGAAACACTGTCCCGTCTCCCACAGGGGAAACACCGTCCCCGTCTCCCACAGAGGGAAACACTGTCCCCTGCTCCCACAGGGAAACACTGTCCCCGTCTCCCACAGGGGGAAACAATGTCCCGGTCTCCCACAGGGGAAACACTGTCCCCGTCTCCTACAGGGGGAAACACTGTCCCCGTCTCCCACAGGGAAACACTGTCCCGTCTCCCACAGGGGAAACACTGTCCCCGTCTCCCACAGGGGGAAACACTGTCCCGTCTCCCACAGGGGAAACACTGTCCCCGTCTCCCACAGGGGAAACACTGTCCCCGTCTCCCACAGGGGAAACACTGTCCCCGTCTCCCAGGGGAAACACTGTCCAATCTCCCACAGGGTGAAACACTGTCCCCGTCTCCCACAGGGGAAATACTGTCCCCGTCTCCCACAGGGGAAACACTGTCCCCGTCTCCCACAGGGGGAAACACTATCCCGGTCTCCCACAGCGGAAACACTGTCCCGTCTCCCACAGGGAAACACTGTCCCAGTCTCCCCAGGGGAAACACTGTCCCCGTCTCCCACAGGGGAAACACTGTCCCCGTCTCCCACAGGGGAAACACTGTCCCCGTCTCCCAGGGGAAACACTGTCCCGGTCTCCCACAGGGGAAACACTGTCCCCGTCTCCCACAGGGGGAAACACTGTCCCGTCTCCCACAGGGGAAACACTGTCCCAGTCTCCAACAGGGGAAACACTGTCCCGTCTCCCACAGGGGGAAACACTGTCCTCGTCTCCCACAGGGGGAAACACCATCCCCGTCTCCCACAGGGGGAAACACTGTCCCCGTCTCCCACAGGGGGAAACACTGTCCCGTCTCCCACAGGGGGAAACACTGTCCCCGTCTCCCATAGGGGGGAAACACTGTCCCCGTCTCCCACAGGGGGAAACACTGTCCCCGTCTCCTACTGAGGGAAACACTGTCCCCGTCTCCCACAGCGGAAACACTGTCCCGTCTCCCACAGGGGAAACACTGTCCCTGTCTCCCACAGGGGAAACACTGTCCCCGTCTCCCACAGGGAAACACCCTCCCCATCTCCCACAGGGGGAAACACTGTCCCCGTCTCCCACAGGGAAACACTGTCCCCGTCTCCCACAGGGGGAAACACTGTCCCGTCTCCCACAGGGGGGAAACACTGTCCCCGTCTCCCCACAGGGGGAAACACTGTCCCTGTCTCCCACAGGGGAAACACCCTCCCCATCTCCCATAGGGGAAACACCTCCCCATCTCCCATAGGGGGAAACATTGTCCCCGTCTCCCACAGGGGGAAACACTGTCCCCGTCTCCCACAGGGGAAACACTGTCCCCGTCTCCCACAGGGGGAAACACTGTCCCGTCTCCCACAGGGGAAACACTGTCCCCCTCTCCTACAGGGGGAAACACTGTCCCCATCTCCCAAAGGGGGAAACAATGTCCTGTTTCCCACACGGGGAAACACTGTCTCGTCTCCCCACAGGGGAAACACTGTCCCCGTCTCCCACAGGGGAAACACTGTCCCCGTCTCCTACAGGGGGAAACACTGTCCGTCTCCCATAGGGGGAAACACTGTCCCCGTCTCCCACAGGGGGAAACACTGTCCCCGTCTCCCACAGGGGGAAACACTGTCCCGTCTCCCACAGGGGAAACACTATCCCATCTCCCACAGGGAGAAACACCGTCCCCGTCTCCCACAGGGAAACACTGTCCCCGTCTCCCACAGGGGGAAACACTGTCCCGTCTCCTACAGGGGGAAACACTGTCCCCGTCTCCCACAGGGGAAACACTGTCCCCGTCTCCCACAGGGGGAAACACTGTCACCGTCTCCCACAGGGGAAACACCGTCCCGTCTCCCACAGGGAAACACTGTCCCGTCTCCCACAGGGGAAACACTATCCCGTCTCCCACAGGGAGAAACACCGTCCCGCTTTCCCACAGGGGGGAAACACTGTCCCCGTCTCCCACAGGGGGAAACACTGTCCCCGTCTCCCACAGGGGGGAAACACTGTCCCGTCTCCCACAGGGGGAAACACTGTCCCCGTCTCCCACAGGGGAAACACCCTCCCCATCTCCCATAGGGAAACACTGTCCCCGTCTCCCACAGGGGGAAACACTGTCCCGTCTCCCACAGGGGAAACACTGTCCCCATCTCCCACGGGGAACACTGTCCCGTTTCCCACAGGGGAAACACCATCCCTGTCTCCCACAGGGGAAACACTGTCCACGTCTCCCACAGGGGGAAACACTGTCTCGTCTCCCACAGGGGGAAACACTGTCCCCGTCTCCCCACAGGGGAAACACCGTCCCGTCTCCCACAGGGGGAAACACTGTCCCGTCTCCCACAGGGGAAACACTATCCCGTCTCCCACAGGGAGAAACACCGTCCCCGTTTCCCACAGGGGGAAACACTGTCCCCGTCTCCCACAGGGGAAACACTGTCCCCGTCTCCCACAGGGGAAACACTGTCCCGCTCCCACAGGGGGAAACACTGTCCCCCGTCTCCCACAGGGGGAAACACCCTCCCCATCTCCCATAGGGGGGAAACACTGTCCCGTCTCCCACAGGGGAAACACTGTCCCCATCTCCCACGGGGAAACACTGTCCCGTTTCCCACAGGGGAAACACCATCCCCGTCTCCCACAGGGGAAACACTGTCCCCGCCTCCCACAGGGAGAAACACTGTCCCCGTCTCCTACAGGGGGAAACACTGTCCCCGGCTCCCACAGGGGGAAACAGTGTCCCCGTCTCGCACAGGGGGGAAACACTGTCCCCGTCTCCCACAGGGGAAACACTGTCCCCGTCTCCCACAGGGGAAACACTGTCCCCGTCTCCCATAGGGGAAACACCGTCCCCGTCTCCCACAGGGGAAACACTGTCCCCGTCTCCCACAGGGGGAAACACTGTCCCCATCTCCCACAGGGGAAACACTGTCCCTGGCTCCCACAGGGGGAAACACTGTCCCCGTCTCCCACAGGGGGAAACACCCTCCCCATCTCCCATAGGGGAAACACTGTCCCGTCTCCCACAGGGGAAACACTGTCCCCATCTCCCACGGGGAAACACTGTCCCGTTTCCCCACAGGGGAAACACCATCCCGTCTCCCACAGGGGAAACACTGTCCCCGTCTCCCACAGGGAGAAACACTGTCCCCGTCTCCTACAGGGGGAAACACTGTCCCCGGCTCCCACAGGGGAAACAGTGTCCCCGTCTCGCACAGGGGAAACACTGTCCCCGTCTCCCACAGGGGAAACACTGTCCCCGTCTCCCACAGGGGAAACACTGTCCCCGTCTCCCATAGGGGAAACACCGCCCCGTCTCCCACAGGGGAAACACTGTCCCCGTCTCCCACAGGGGAAACACTGTCCCCATCTCCCACAGGGGAAACACTGTCCCTGGCTCCCACAGGGGAAACAGTGTCCCGTCTCGCACAGGGGAAACACTGTCCCCGTCTCCCCACAGGGGAAACACCGTCCCCGTCTCCCACAGGGGGAAACACTGTCCCGTCTCCCACAGGGGGAAACACTGTCCCGTCTCCCACGGGGAAACACTGTCCCGTTTCCCACAGGGGGAAACACTGTCCCCGTCTCCTACAGGGGGAAACACTGTTCCGTCTCCCACAGGGGGAAACACTGTCCCGTCTCCCACAGGGAAACACCGTCCCCGTCTCCCACAGGGGGAAACACTGTCCCCGTCTCCCACAGGGAAACACTGTCCCCATCTCCCACGGGGAAACACTGTCCCGTTCCCACAGGGGGAAACACTGTCCCCGTCTCCTACAGGGGGAAACACTGTTCCGTCTCCCACAGGGGAAACACTGTCCCGTCTCCCACAGGGGAAACACCGTCCCCGTCTCCCATAGGGGAAACACTGTCCCCGTCTCCCACAGGGGGAAACACTGTCCCCGTCTCCCACAGGGGAAACACTGTCCCGTCTCCCACAGGGGAAACACCGTCCTCGTCTCCCACAGGGGGAAACACTGTCCCCGTCTCCCACAGGGGGAAACACTGTCCCGTCTCCCACAGGGGGAAACACTGTCCCCGTCTCCCACAGGGGGAAACACCCTCCCCATCTCCCATAGGGAAACACTGTCCCGTCTCCCACAGGGGAAACACTGTCCCCATCTCCCACGGGAAACACTGTCCCGTTTCCCCCAGGGGAAACACCATCCCCCGTCTCCCACAGGGGGAAACACTGTCCCGTCTCCCACAGGGAGAAACACTGTCCCCGTCTCCTACAGGGGGAAACACTGTCCCCGGCTCCCACAGGGGGGAAACAGTGTCCCCGTCTCGCACAGGGGAAACACTGTCCCCGTCTCCCACAGGGGAAACACTGTCCCCGTCTCCCACAGGGGAAACACTGTCCCGTCTCCCATAGGGGAAACACCGTCCCCATCTCCCACAGGGGAAACACTGTCCCCGCTCCCCCAGGGGGGAAACACTGTCCCCATCTCCCACAGGGGGAAACACTGTCCCTGGCTCCCACAGGGGGAAACAGTGTCCCCGTCTCGCACAGGGGAAACACTGTCCCCCGTCTCCCACAGGGGAAACACCGTCCCCGTCTCCCACAGGGGAAACACTGTCCCGTCTCCCACAGGGGGAAACACTGTCCCGTCTCCCACGGGGGAAACACTGTCCGTTTCCCACGGGGAAACACTGTCCCCGTCTCCTACAGGGGGAAACACTGTTCCCGTCTCCCACAGGGGGAAACACTGTCCCGTCTCCCACAGGGGAAACACCGTCCCCGTCTCCCACAGGGGGAAACACTGTCCCCGTCTCCCACAGGGGGAAACACTGTCCCCATCTCCCACGGGGGAAACACTGTCCCGCTTCCCACAGGGGAAACACTGTCCCCGTCTCCTACAGGGGGAAACACTGTCCCGTCTCCCACAGGGGGAAACACTGTCCCGTCTCCCACAGGGGAAACACCGTCCCCGCTCTCCCATAGGGGAAACACTGTCCCGTCTCCCACAGGGGGAAACACTGTCCCCGTCTCCCAGGGAAACACTGTCCCGTCTCCCACAGGGGAAACACCGTCCCCCGTCTCCCACAGGGGGAAACACTGTCCCCGTCTCCCACAGGGAAACACTGTCCCCGTCTCCCACAGGGGAAACACTGTCCCGTCTCCCCCAGGGGAAACACCGTCCCCGCTCTCCCAGGGGGAAACACTGTCCCACTCACTGCCCTCGAGCCAGAGTCCTGAGCAGCCTCTGGCAGGTTTTGGACAGAAGATTGAAGACGGCACTGGGTTTCGGAGGGAGGCGCTGCACGGCTTGTGGCCCTGGAGGCCCCGGAGGGCACTGCCAAGAGGACAGAGCCGGAACCTGAGCGCCAGCAGGAGGGACGGCCTGGGCCTCTACTGATGCCCCAGGAGTCTCCAAGACGCCTTGGTGTGGCTGCCCACCTCTACCCTGGCCTCACCAATCCACTTCCCTGTCCCCCGTGTCCCTCCGTCCCCTGACGGGCCCCAGTGAGGCATCCAGAGAGTCCGACCCAACAGTGGCGAGAGCCTGCAGTGGACACAGACGCTGTGGCTCAGGCTTGTCCCTGCCACGCCTGTGTGTGGCCCTGGTGGCACCTGCCATGCATCCACACAACCCGCCACGGAGGGAGAGAGAGACATCGCCATGATCCCCAGAGCCGGGGCCACCTGCCCACCTAAGCCCGCAGTGCTGTGGCCGCGGAAGCCGGCCGCTGTCTCCAGAGAACAGGCGTCAGCCCCAGGCAACTTCTCCCATACGGCTCTGCCACGTGCTGTCTGTGGCCACAGTGGGCATGTGGTGGCGGCAGCACACGGTCCCAGGCCACGTCGCCCAGTGCCATCATTTGGCCCTTAATTCACTGTCAGAGTTTGTTTCGGTGAACTGTGGTCACCGCCCTTCAGAGCTGGAGTGTCCATCAGCAGAGAGCCCAGGACAATGAAGTGTCCCAACACTGTCCCCACTGCCCCCCCACAATGTCCCCACCATCCCCCCTGCCCCCATCTACACGGCTAATCCCCCACGGCCCCCACTGCCCCACCTCTCTCCACCACTGCCCCTCCCACTGTCCCCACACGATGCCCTATTGCCTCCCACCATCCCTCTCTGTCCCCCACTGGCCCCCTCACTGACCCCACTGGCCCCCCACCACCCCCACTATCCCCAGGCACCATCGCTCCAAGTCCAGCTCTTCACTCCCCCCTCCCGCACCACTGGGCCATCTGGTCTTGCCCCAAGGCCAAGGACTGGTCACCGCTAACACTGTCTGTTCCCGTGTTTCGCTTATTTAAACCTGAGAGGCGTGAGGGTTGCCCACGTGTCCTTCTTACCAGAAGGGACCCTTTAAAATGGAAAATTATGAGGGCTCCATTTTCCACATCCGGACTTCTCTCTCATCAGAACTCCACCCAGCAGACCAGCCTATCACAGCCTGGTTCGCACGACCGCTTGCGGCTGAGCGGTTCATCAATAAATGCTGGACTTAGAGATGACTACAAGAGTATGCGACCCGCATGGCAGAGCCTGGCAAGCTGCCTGTGTCAGATTTGATATGCCAAATACCAGTAACAATTATAGACCTCATTCCCATGACCTGATGGAATGAATTGAGGCTCTTTATGTTCCTGGAGCAAGCAGGTGCCCTTGGGCTCTACTAGCATGAGACAGGACATATGGAGATGTTACTGGGGCCCGCTCGAGCAAATCGATGATGAACGGGAAGATAGTGATATAGTGATCCCCCTCCCCAAAAACACGGGGTCAAAGAACAGAAACAAGAACGGAAAAAGAAAGATGAAGAAAGCAGCGGTCGTCACTAAAGAAGGTGTCCAAGGTTGGCGAAGTGAACTGAAGAGGGAGAGTCTGGCCTCAACAGACCCACAGCTGCGGTCCCAAGAGGTGCAGGAGGTGGTGCAGAAAGGCAAAAAGGCAAAAGGCATCGGGCCCCATCTATGGTCCTGCATCAGGCTCTGTCTACGCTGCTGACACGGGACCAGAGAGAACGCCTGAACGCCGCTGAACCTGCGGCTGATCACATCAACTCTGCAGGCACAAGCTGCCGGAAGCGTCTGCCAGAGCGTGCCCATCTCAGCCTCACAGCCAGCACAACTGGGCCACGGAAACCCTCCCGGAGTCCCACCCGCCCACGGACGCCACACTTGCTGCATGTGCCGCGCCTTGAGGACTGGTACGAGACATCACAGGCTGCGGCTTCTGAAACTGCTCACTGCCGTCTCCTGCCCCGACTCCCTCCCCCCCACGTGGTCTCTGGGGGCTGCAACTGTGCACGGGGAGGGGACTGGACCCCCAGTAATGGCAGGGTCCGTCACACGGATGCGGGGCTCGCTCCCTGGCCCCCATGGCCCAAGCAGACGCCAGCCCCGTTCTCCACTGACCTGGTGAGGAAGTAAGGCGAGAAGGAGGCAGGGTTGTCCTGCTCGGAGAAGAGGGGCAGCGAGCCCCCCCATGATCCACAGCCGCAGGGACAGGATGACGGCGACCTGAAGAGAGGCAGTCTCGTCAGTGTCGGTTCCCAGGGAGACCCCACCCGCTCGCGGGGAGGCCACTCCCAACTGACAGGGCATCAGCCCTGGCCCTGCACAGGCCCCCACACAAGGCCTTGCCCCGTGCTGCAGGCTAGTAACTGCATCCCCTCGTCTGTCAGGGCTGCCTCGCGGGTCCCCTCAGGGAAGGAGCCCACCCACATGCACCCTGCACTGCCTCCCCAGAGGTGAGCTGTGTCACCCCCCCGGCCAGGACACACGGGAGCCCCGGCCAGGGACACGGGGGAGCCCCGGGCCAGGACACACGGGGAGCCCCGGCCAGGACCCACGGGGAGCCCCGGCCAGGACCCACGGGAGCCCCGGGCCAGGACACACGGGGAGCCCCGGCCAGGACACACGGGGAGCCCCATGCCAGGACACACGGGGAGCCCCGGCCAGACACACGGGAAGCCCCGGGCCAGGACACAGGGAGTCCCGGCCAGGACACACAGGGAGCCCCGGGCCAGGACACACGGGGAGCCCCATGCCAGGACACACGGAGCCCCATGCCAGGACACATGGGGAGCACTGGCCAGGGCACATGGGGAGCCCCGGCCAGGACACATGGGGAGCACCGGCCAGGACACATGGGGAGCCCCGGCCAGGACACACGGGAGCCCCATGCCAGGACACACGGGAGCCCCGGCCAGGACACACGGGAGCCCGGGCCAGGACACACGGGAGCCCCGGCCAGGACACACGGGAGCCCCATGCCAGGACACATGGGGAGCCCTGGGCCAGGACACACGGGGAGCCCCGGCCAGGACACACGGGAGCCCCATGCCAGGACACACGGGAGCCCTGGGCCAGGACACACGGGAGCCCCGGTCAGGAGACACACGGGAGCCCCATGCCAGGACACACGGGGAGCCCCAGGTCAGGACACGGGGGGGAGCCCCATGCCAGGACACACGGGAGCCCGGCCAGGACAGGGGCCCAGCACTGTGTCCCACACGAGGAGCCCCCGGGTCCTGCCCACTCAGAACCCCAGAGCAGACTACTATGGGGCAGGCTGGGGTCCCCACCAGGCCCATCGCCCACAGATTTCAGGACCTGCCCCTAAAGCAGCCCCCGAGGGTAACCACCCTCACAGCACCCGGGGGCCTGAGTGTCCCAGACACCACCCCGCCAGCAGTGACGGGGACAAGGAGCACCAGGTGGACAGAGTGTGGCTCCCTCGAGGCGCAGGAGCGGGGCAGGAGCCATGAGGACAGACACCGCAGAGCCAGAGAGAAAGGGCCGGGGTCAGGCCAGGACACAGCACGGGGCCATGCACACAGCTGGCCCAGGTTGCTCCCTAGGTCTGGCACACGGGACGTTTCGGGATGGGGCACGGGGGCGTTTCTGGGGATGACACACGGGACGCTTCCGGGATGGGACACGGGACATTTCTGGTGCGGGACATGGAAACGTTTCCAGGCACGGACGAGGTCAGACATGGTGACGAGATACGCACGTAGCTTATGACCAGTGCAGCCCTCTTGAGGAATGGCCTGAGGGTGAGCAGGGGGACACCGAGCACCAGGCGTCAGGGCTCTGGAAGACAGACAGGCTCAGGGGGTCTCAGGCCGCCATCCTGCCTCGCCGAGACCCACGTAGTCCCCAGCCCAACTGATGCCCCCAGAGTGCCCCAGCTTGCATGTGCCTCAGTGGGGCTAGGGTGGGGAGCGGGCCTCTCATCACACACTCACAAGCAGAAACATGGAAGTGTTTGCACACTTGGTATGTACCGTGGGCCAGAACTCTCCGGGCACCTGCCATGTGCCTCTGGAACACTCATACTAGCTAATATCCCCTTAATTCATTTGATAAATAAGGTATTAACACCCACTTTGAGGGGTCCAGAGAGATAGTACAGTGGGGAGGGCGTTTGCCTTGTATGCAGCCGACCCAGGTTCAATCTCTCAGGCATCCCGGAGGGTCCCCTGAGCACCATCAGGAGTAATTCCTGAGTGCTGAGTGAGGAGTAGCTCTGAGCACTGCCAGGTGTGCCCCCAAGCAAAAAAAAAATACCACTTTGATAAATTCATAATGCTAACAGTATTCTGCAAAACTGTATATAACTGACAGCAGTCTACGTAACTGCATATAACTGCAGCAGTTCTGCGTAGCTGCATATAACTGACAGCAGTCTGGGTAACTGCATATAATGCAGTCTGCGTAACTGCATGTAACTGGCAGCAGTCTGCATAACTGCACATAACTGACAGCAGTCTGCATAACTGCACACAAATGACAGTAGTCTTTGTGGCTGCACTTAACTGACAGCAGTCTGCGTAATGGCACAAAAAAGACAGTAGTCTGTGTGGCTGCACTTAACATTGATAGCAGTCTGGCGTAGCTGCATATAACTGCAGCAGTTCTGTGTAGCTGCACTTAACTAACAGCAGTCTGCGTAACTGCATATAACTGAGAGCAGTCCTGCGTAACTGCACATAAATGACATTAGTCTGCGTAACTGCACATAAATGACAGCAGTCTTAACTGCACTTAACTGACAGCCATCTGCGTAGCTGCATATAACTGACAGCAGTCTGCGTAACAAATCCAGGAGTTGTCCTAGTTCTCAATGCCTAAAAACATGGGAGTCTGAAAGCCATATTATTTTATTTGCAGATTATTACCACTAGTGCTACCATGCTTAACACAAAAAAAAGTTGCACTACATTAGGGTAAAAGTTTATAATCCACATGGAGTAGAAACAGGAGTTCCTAAGTGGAGGAAGAATATCATGTAACTGCAAGGGAGAAAAGAGACGCTTAAAGATGAATTTAAAAATATACTCTGGCTGGTGAGAAATCAGTTTTGGAGTTTCTATTCCAGGAGACCTATGTGGAACCAGGCTACCATGACCTAGTTTGAAAATGCTGAGCTATGTTATCTGTGGAAGCTTCTGGATAAACTGTGAGATTCCAGGGTTCACGGAGGGAGGCTAGATTTTCTAATTAGACACACGTGGATCAGAATGTTTAGACACGAATGGGAGTTTCCAGAACCATCTCCCCAGGTGGCGGCCTAAAGCAAGTGCAGAGGGCAGGGCGTTCGCCTTGCTCTTCCCTTTCCATCCTGGGACCTGGGTAGACCCAGCTTCTATCCCTGGGACCTGGGTAGACCCAGCTTCTATCCCTGGGACCTGGGTAGACCCAGCTTCTATCCCTGGGACCTGGGTAGACCCAGCTTCTATCCCTGGGACCTGGGCAGACCCAGCTTCTATCCCTGGGACCTGGGCAGACCCAGCTTCTATCCTGGCACCACCTATGCCCCCGAGCACTGCCATCTGCACATGGGGATCACTCTGAGCACTGCAAAAAAAAATTAGAAAATTTTCCAAAAGGGCTAGACAAGATCAGCTCTGAAATGGAGGAGCTGGGAACAGGAGGGGGTCCAAGCCGGCCAGCACACCCAGAGCACCCACACCGGCCAGCACACCCAGAGCACCCATACCGGCCAGCACACCCAGAGCACCCACACCGGCCAGCACACCCAGAGCACCCACACTGGCCAGCACACCCAGAGCACCTACACTGGCCAGCACACCCAGAGCACCCACACCGGCCAGCACACCCAGAGCACCCACACCGCCAGCACACCCAGAGCACCCACACCGGCCAGCACACCCAGAGCACCCACACCGCCAGCACACCCAGAGTACCCACACCGCCAGCACACCCAGAGCACCCACACCGGCCAGCACACCCAGAGCACCCACACCGTCAGCACACCTAGAGCACCCACACCGCCAGCACACCCAGAGCACCCACACCGCCAGCACACCCAGAGCACCCACACCGCCAGCACACCCAGAGCACCCACACCGCCAGCACACCCAGAGCACCCACACCGCCAGCACACCCAGAGCACCCACACCGCCAGCACACCCAGAGCACTCCACACCGGCCAGCACACCCAGAGCACCCACACTGGCCAGCACACCCAGAGCACCCACACCGCCAGCACACCCAGAGCACCCACACCGCCAGCACACCCAGAGCACCCATACCGGTCAGCACACCCAGAGCACCCATACCGCCAGCACACCCAGAGCACCCACACTGGCCAGCACACCCAGAGCACCTACACCGCCAGCACACCCAGAGCACCCACACCGCCAGCACACCCAGAAAGCACCCATACCGGTCAGCACACCCAGAGCACCACACCGCCAGCACACCCAGAGCACCCACACCGGCCAGCACACCCGAGCACCCACACCGCCAGCACACCCAGAGCACCCACACCGCCAGCACACCCAGAGCACCCATACCGGTCAGCACACTCCAGAGCACCCATACCGCCAGCACACCCAGAGCACCCACACCGCCAGCACACCCAGAGCACCCACACCGGCCAGCACACCCAGAGCACCCTACCGGTCAGCACACCCAGAGCACCCATACCAGTCAGCAGCCCACGGCACCCACACTGGTCAGCAGCCCACGGCACCCACACTAGTCAGCAGCCCACGGCACCCACACTAGTCAGCAGCCCACGACACCCACACACTGGTCAGCAGCCCACGGTACTCCACACTGGTCAGCAGCCCACGGCACCCACACTAGTCAGCAGCCCACGGCACCCACACTAGTCAGATCGCCCACGGAACCCACACACGTCAGCTCGCCCATGGAGTGGCCCAACCTCTGCATGCTGCCTGCAGGGGGCCCCGTGCAGGGTGCGGGTTCCACACAGCCTTGCTCCAGGAGGTACACAGACTTGCACCAACTCCTGAGGGTTTGGGGAGCCATGACTGTCCCCCACCTCCCCAATGAGCCACAGCTATGACAACAGTAGCAGAGGACCAAGAGTGTGGCCAGCCCACAGACCCCCTTCCCTTGGCGCTGAGGGAGCCGGACCCCTTCAGCAACTGACCCACATGCTTCCTGCCCTGCTTAGGTCTGACTGCGGTGATTTATGATAAATCCCCGTGATTTGGGATTGGCAACCGCCAAATCCCAGAGGAACAGTCCGTGACACAATGCAGACGGCCAGGAGTAAACCCGATTTTCCAGTGACTGCGGCTCTGGGGAAGTTGTCAGACTAATTCCAGCAGCTCTGAGGACTCGGGCACCCCTGGCCTCCCTGGAAAAGACGTCACTCTTGGGACACAATGCTAAAAGCAGCAGCCAAGCTCAGTGGTGTGGGAAGACGGGGGCAGTCCTGCCCTTGCCAGAGACTGTGCATCTGAGCAGAGAAGTGCCCTGTGCTGGACAGCCATGGCTCTGGCGGGTATCTTGTCTGATGGGTAAAAGACCAGAAAGCACCCAGGAGCACAGAATCTGAGGGGAGCACAGAATCTGAGGGGGGAACAGAATCTGAGGGGAGCACAGAATCTGAGGGGAGCACGGAATCTGAGGGGAGCACGGAATCTGAGGGGGCATGGAATCTCAGGGGGCACAGAATCTGAGGGGAGCACGGAATCTGAGGGGGCACGGAATCTGAGGGGAGCACAGAATCTGAGAGGAGCACAGAATCTGAGGGGAAGCACGAATCTGAGGGGGCACGGAATCTGAGGGGGAGCACGGAATCTGAGGGGGAAGAAATCTGAGGGGGCAATGGAATCTGAGGGGGCACGGAATCTGAGGGGAGCACGGAATCTGAGGGGAGCACGGAATCTGAGAGGAGCATGGAATCTGAGGGGGCACGAAATCTGAGGAGAGCATGGAATCTGAGGGGAGCACAGAATCTGAGGGGAGCACGGAATCTGAGGAGAGCACGGAATCTGAGGGGGCAAGGAATCTGAGGGGGACACGAATCTGAGGGGGGCAACGGAATCTGAGGGAGAGCACAGAATCTGAGGGGAGCACAGAATCTGAGGGGAGCACAGAATCTGAGGAGAGCACGGAATCTGAGGGGGGCAAGGAATCTGAGAGGGGGCATGGGAATCTGAGGGGGCACGGAATCTGAGGGGAGCACAGAATCTGAGGGGAGCACGGAATCTGAGGGGAGCACGGAATCTGAGGAGAGCATGGAATCTGAGGGGGGGCAAGGGAATCTGAGGGGGGGCACGGAATCTGAGGGGGGCAAGGGAATCTGAGGGGGCATGGAATCTGGAGGGGGCACACGTGAATCTGAGGGAGAGCACAGAATCTGAGGGAGCACGGAATCTGAGGGGAGCACGGAATCTGAGGAGAGCACGGAATCTGAGGGGGCAAGGAATCTGAGGGGGCACGGAATCTGATGGGGCAATGTGAATCTGAGGGGGCACGGAATCTGAGGAGGCACAGAATCTGAGGGGGGCACGGAATCTGGAGGGGGCACAGAATCTGAGGGGGAGCACAGAATCTGAGGGGAGCACGGAATCTGAGGGGAGCACGGAATCTGAGGGGGGCACGGAATCTGAGGGGGGGCACGGAATCTGAGGGGCAACGGATCTGAGGGGAGCATGGAATTTGAGGGGGGCAAGAATCTGAGGGGGCACAGAATCTGAGGGGGCACGGAATCTGAGGGGGCACGGAATCTGAGGGGGCACGGAATCTGAGGGGGAGCACGGATCTGAGGGGGGAGCACAGAATCTGAGGGGGAGTACAGAACCTGAGGGGAACACGGAATCTGAGGGGAGCACAGAATCTGAGGGGAGCACAGAATCTGAGGGGAGCACGGAATCTTAGGGGAGCACAGAATCTGAGGGGAGCACGGATCTGAGGGGGAGCTCAGAGAAACTGCCAAGGGCAGCCCAGTCCCCTCCCTTCTCACCAGGTCTCTGGCTCTGTGGAAGGCTTTAAGTTAGGAGCCGACACGCAGCCCTCCCCCCATGCTCTGTACAATACTGATAAAGTCACATCTGGAACAGGGGCCTGAACCGCGACAGCAGTTTAACAGCTGCTGACAAGCCCCAGGAGCCGCAGGAAGCTCAAACCTGAAGCAGCCAAGGGGGGGCTTTTGCGCATCTAAGCGCGATCGCCAGAGCGGCGCCTGTGGGGGCCGGCCCAGCCCAAGGCTGTGTGGTCCACGGCAGGTGCAGAGGGGGCAGCACTGGCCGGCCACTCCCCGTCCTCTGGACAGTGGCGGCTGAGAGCCACAGGCGAGGCAGGAAAGGGCCGCCAACACGGTCCTGTGGGGTCTGCAACTGAAGGGAACAAGCTCACACAGATGGACAGAAGCGAGAAGACCCTCCCGTGAGTACTCACTGGAGCCACCAAAGGAGAGAGTGAGACCCTCCCGTGAGCACTCACTGGGCCACAGATGGGGAGAGCGAGACCCTCCCGTGGAGCACTCACTGGGCCGTGGATGGGGGAGAGCGAGACTCTCCCGTGAGCACTCACTGGGCCACAGATGGGGAGAGAGCGAGACCCCTCCCGTGAGCACTCACTGGGCCACGGATGGGGAGAGGCAAGACCCTCCCGTGGAGCACTCACTGGGCCACAGATGGGGGAGAGAGGAGACCCTCCCGTGAGGCACTCACTGGGCCACAGATGGGGAAAGCGAGACCCTCCCGTGAGCACTCACTGGGCCACAGATGGGGAGAGCGAGACCCTCCCGTGAGCACTCACTGGGCCACAGATGGGGGAAAGCGAGACCCTCCCCGTGAGCACTCACTGGGGTCGAGGTGGGGGGAGAGCGAGGACCTTCCTGTGAGCACTCACTGAGCCGCCAAAGGAGAGAGCGCAGACCCTCCCGTAAGCACTCACTGAGCCGCGGATGGGGAGAGCGAGACCCTCCCGTGAGCACTCACTGGGCCACAGATGGGGAAAGCGAGACCTTCCCGTGAGCACTCACTGGAGCCACCAAAGGGGGAGAGCGAGACCCTCCCGTAAGCACTCACTGAGCCGCGGATGGGGAGAGCGAGACCCTCCCGTGAGCACTCACTGGGCCGCGGATGGGGAGAGAGCGAGACCTTCCCGTGAGCACTCACTGGGCCAGATGGGGAAAGCGAGACCTTCCCGTGAGCACTCACTGGAGCCACCAAAGGGGAGAGCGCAGGGACCCTCCTGTGAGCACTCACTGGGCCGCGGATGGGGAGAAAGGAGGGTGGAGCAACAGGATGGAGGAGCTGCCGTCGGTCGCACAGAAGCAGCGAGAAGCAGCTCCTCACTGGGCGAAGGCCAGCACCCAAGGGCTCACCTGGGAAACGCGAGTGAACGGGGGTGGGGAACCGAGGGTGGCTGTGAAACACAGATGGGAGCAGGGGAAATGAGGGTGGGGTGGGGAAACCTGGGATGAGACTGGGAACTGCGGTGGATTGGGGAATGGGGAGAGGGATGGGGCGGGGGTCCTCGTCCAGGTGGGAGGAAGGGAGCCCCCTTCACTCGCTGTGTAACCGCCATTTCCAGTGGACCCCGGCAGGAACATGTTTCTGAGTCACAAAGCTACCTCCTTAGCCAGGCTCTGGGCTCAGGTCCTGGAGCCTCTCCAAGCCCCCGCCGGCCGGAAGGTCCAGGGCCCCGCCCACTCCGGCCTTTGGGCAAATGGCTCAACTCCGCGGTAACCTCAGAGACGCCAACGGTTTAACGCACCAGCACCACGGCTCCTGGGTGGGCGGCCACAGCCCCACATCCACCGCTCTGACAGCCAGCGGAACCCAGAGAACTCGAGGGCGCGCCGCCAGGAGGAGGCTCCACCAGCCCCCACGGCTCAGTGACTCTCCCAGGACTTTGGGGCCCCCCTGGAGATCGAGGCTGTAACAGCCTCACAAAGTAGATTATTTTTTGCCTCTAAGGGGGCAGGCTTGGGTGGTGGATGTGGGAAACGGGGAGCCTGGAGGGATTGGGGCTGAGACACTGAATTCCTGACAGGACTACGCCACAAACACTGTGTCAGTCGTGGTGCTGACACGAAGCTTCCAACAAAAAGCAAAAAACCTACCTTCCCTCCTTCTCGGAGCTGTGCTTCCCACCCCCTTCCTGTTGGGGCCATCTCTGGCATGACCGTGGCCGACTCCTGGCTCCAGCCAGGGATCGCTCCTGGGGTGGGCAGAGGGCCCTTACGGGTGCCAGGGATGGGACCGGGTTGGCGTGTAGGGCCAGCGCCTTCCCGCAAAGTGCAGCTCCGAGTGGGCTCACTGCAGAGCCAGAGCCAGACCTCTGCGCTGCTCTGAAGCAGGGGTCCAGTCTGGGATGGA